>NSDO01000212.1:24204-72933 GCA_002286825.1 Lagenidium giganteum | reverse complement strand
AACCCCATCCCAGAATATCCTTCTAGAGTAAGATTAGGTAGTAGGCTATAAGTGTTACCGTAAGGGCGTACACAATAGACCGCAAGTTCAACAACTGCAAGGCGTACACGTTCGTCAACAGCAACCCTGGCCAGCCCGCGTGCTACTTGAAGAGTACTGTAGGCGCGCAGCAGACGTCCCGCGGTGCCGTGTCGGGTGTGCTGTCGGGTGCCGGTCCGGCGCCGACGCCTGCGCCGACACCAGCTCCGACTCCAGACCCCACGCCAGCACCGACACCAGCGCCGACGCCATCTTCCTCCGACTGCTCGACGCCGGCGTACGGCAACTGCGGCAACGACAACGGCATCCACTGCTGTCCTGCCAGCTACTACTGCCAGCCGTGGAACAGCAACTACTACCAGTGCATGCCGGCACCCGCCATGTGCTCGCAACAGCTCACCAACGTCGACTTGTACGGCGACGACTTGCAGACCGTGTACGGCGTGCAGCCATCGGACTGCTGTGCCAAGTGTGCCGAGACGAGCGGTTGCAAGGCGTACACGTTTGTGAACAGCAACCCTGGCCAGCCSGCGTGCTACTTGAAGCGCGGCACGGGCTCGCGCCGCACCAAGGTGGGCGCCGTGTCGGGCATCCTCAACTAGATTGGGTAGGATGCATGATGTGGACTTGCGATCTCCGAGCAGAGCCAGTCTCCCGTAGGTCTTCACGCGCACAACCCAATCAATATACAGACGATGCTGATATGCCTCTTCTTCTTTTCTGTCCTTGCCAAGTGCATCGTACCACCATGGATATGATCAAGGTTGATGGCGTCGATGATCCCATGGATGGTGGCATGCCCGAACGCATTATCTCTGAGACGGCATCACATGTTCCCCTCGGCATGCGTCTTCGGCATTTGTCGTATATATGCGTTACCGAGTCACCTTCAACATCATGCAGCAGCGTTGGTCAACGTTGCCATTGATGCTCACGGTCTACGAAAACGATGTGCGACAACATGATGCCAAAGATTGCGTGTATTTGCATGCATTTCTTATCTGACGCCAGCATCTCCGGCGCCAGCATCCGCCATGACTCGGACCCGACCAGAGACCTACTCTCGCTCATTCCGAACGCCCGACACCGCGCCCACCTTGCGCCGTTGGTCGCCAGTGCTGCTCTTCAAGATGCATGCAGGGGAGCCTGGGTTGTTGTTGATGAATGTGTACGCCCGACACCCGGCGGTGCTGGCACACCTGGCGCAGCAGTCAGCCGGCTGCACGCCGTACACGGTCGACAGTGTGTCGCCAGTCCACTCGACGTCGGTCGTCTGCTGCGAGCACTGCGATGGCGTCGGCATGCACTGGTAGTACTGGTTGTTCCATGGCTGGCAGTAGAAGCCGTCCGGACAGCACGTGATGCCATTGTCGCTACCACACTGTCCCCATGGCTGCGTATCACAGGCAGCGACGGTCGCGACGGCGACAGCGAATGCGAGGACGGAAGTGGAGGCAGCGATCTTCATGATGATGATGTTGATGATGATGGCGCCTGTGGTGATTGCTGGTACAGAGAGAAGCTGTAAGTTGATCACTTGAGCTGCGCAAGTTGGAGMGTGATCGCTGAGAACCCTGCCTGTCCGCGACGGGCGCATGGTCAGTGACTCATCCCGTGCACGGTGCGCGACATTCGCTACGTATTGTGTGTGTGTGTGTGTGTGGGCCACACGCGGATGCTGAGACTTGCAACTTGTGTCACTGGTATGCCTTAAATTTTGAGACTTGCCACGTGTGTCACTGGTATGCTGAGACTTCTAAGACTTGCCACTTGTGTCACTGGTATCCCTTAAATTTTGCACGCGATATCTGTCGCTTTGGCGCTGCTGAGTGGCTTGATGTACACTCGCATGTATGCCAGGCACCTCTCAGCAGTGTGGTCGCCGAATTTTGGGTGGAAAGCTGGGACGTCGGCCACGACTGCACCTATTACAGTTTTGCCGAGATGTCGCTGTGGAAGCCCCCTCCCCCCGCTTCCCCGGATAATTCCGATTGAACTAAGATCCAAATGCAACCACACCGATTGACGCCGCAGTGGGGGACCTCCAAAATGACGCAAAGCCATCGAATCAAACTGCGACCATGCGTTGTACAACAAGACACCATTCAGGGACCATCCGTTGGTGATACGCAAAAAGAGTCTCACCAAGAGTGAGGCCCTCGCCGAACAGGGACGAAGACAGTGTCATAAAACACAAACACGTGCAAGCGCAAAACAAGCCGGCAGATGCCTCGAGGCGCCGTGTGAGGTTGGAGCGTCCCGACCAGGCTTCGAAGCCTGAGAGGGTGCGTGACAGGGAGAACAGAAGCAACAGCCAGCAACTTAACCGTTCTGCATCGGCATTTCGGGTTCTTGCTCCAACAAGAATGACCAGCAACGAGACGAAAGGCAAGAACTTTCGGACGCCGGAAGGATGCCGTAAGTGCGGGTGCTGCGTCGTATCATCGCTGCACAGGATTCAATCAAAATTTTGGGTGTGATAGCCATGCTTGACATTGTGGAAGCGCAGCTCCCATTTGGACAAGAGCAGTGGGAGAGAGTTGCGTCCAAGAACAACGAAAACCTTCCAGGTGGATGGCCACAGCGGGATGGCCCGAGTCTGAAACGGAAGTTCCACTGGTCCGTGTGAGAAAACCAACTGCCCGGGAGCAGTGTCCAGCTGCAATTTAGCGAACCAAGTTGGCACAGCCCAGATTGAGTCTGCAATTTCGGTGGTTTGTTTGCACAACGGTAACGATGGCTATGACAGTGATCACGAGAACGATGGTCGGAATAAAAATGACTGTGCGGATGCATCGACTTTGACAAACGACAGCATTCGCAGTGCAACCGATGCTCATGAGATGACCCCAACTGGCCAAGTCACGGGTTACAATGAATGGGCCGATGAATTCGATCCGTCACCGACGACGCCGTCTTCGACGGCGCGATCTGAACGCACTGAGATCGCGAGCAGTACACTTGTCGCGACCCCACGTGCTGGTTTGGAACCAACCGCGCTGGCTACACGTTCCCGTTCGATCACCAAGCAGAGACCAAAGGACGGACCAATGACATCCGTTAGCCCAGTCAGCGTGACGGCGTATTACACTGGACAGAATGATCGACACAATGGCGCAGGCGACAAAGCCTGCCCGATCCAACAGCAGCGAAAGCATCATGTCCGTGATATTAGCCCTTGACGAGAGACGATCAATACGCGAAGCGACCCAGAGACAAGGACGCAAACGCTAGAGACAAGGACGAGAACGCTATGAGCGCCCGCGACGAGCGTGACGCCCAGAATCAGCGAATGATGGCGCGAATGATTGGAAAAGACTGCGAAAAGGGGTTTGAAACCGACAAGTCGGATTGTACAAAGGAATTAGGTTGACGCTAAGTGACACACTGTGATGCCATGAACTTATGCAAACTCTGATCGAATCTGACTGATGCCGGTCATGCGTACACGAAGATTGTACAAATGATGCAAATTCCAAAGTCGCAATGCACGAAGCGGGGGGTTATAGGGCCTAGCGGCCTGCCGAATGGACGGGATGGAGTTTGACATAGCTAGAAGCCCACTTCTGCATTTCGGACTCGCTCGTTCCAGGTGTCCGTCCTTCATTGGTGTAATGAGACGCATCCAACACGAGTCACTGACTGGAAACGCGGAATCAGTGGCGCAGCAGCCGCCGGGCGTTGTCCTCCACCCATGGGACAGTACCTACTGGAGCGGCCGGCTCATCTCTTCATCGTTTCAAGCCCCCGGAAAGTTATGTCTTCCCCATACAACAGTCCCATCAAAGCCATAGCACAGGACAGCGGCTCCACAATCATCGCCCAAACAGGGCATACCGCCGCCTACGACTCCAAAATCGATTTCTCACCAAGTGCATTTGGAGAAAGCTCGTTTTCCTGCGAGATCAACAGCAGGATCCCGACTGATTCCGGGGTACTGTACGCAAACTGTGACAAGGCACGTCACACAGCACAAGAGTGCAATAGGAAGCGTTGACTTCCACGCAACCACGGACGGTTGCTCTGTGCCTTAGAGCAAAGTGGTTGCTCCAGCCCTCCGCAGTGAGGGCAAGAAGATTGCAAAGGATTGCAAATGCAGAAGTGATGTATTACTCCCTTAGAGGAGAGCACCAAAGGGCGCAGGAGTTTCCTAACTGCTCTAGCGACCCTTANCCGCCTGCATCGTCGACGCCCACGGCAGATCACACGTGGATTTTATTCTTCGACGGAGGCAGCAGAGGCAACCCCGRCGTCGCTGGATGCGGCAGCATCCTTCTTCGATACAACCTCTCATCGGGGACGCACGAGACCGTATGGATGAAAGCACACTTCCTTGGCCTGTCCAGCACGAACAACCAAGCGGAATACACCGCGCTTTTGCTCGGACGCCAAGCAGCCGTACGTCTCCAAGCTCGACCCCTACAGGGGGTGGGCGATAGTCTGATGATCATCAGGCAGCACCGAGCAAATCACGCCCCAATCAACAAGCAATTGGCGGGCCTCTTCCAGCGAACCAAGCGCACGGCAGACCAACTTGGCGTACGACAATGGTATCACCATTACAGGTGCCACAACAAGATGGCAGATAGCGCGGCAAATGTAGCCATGGATCTCCGAGCGCATCGACTCTGGCCCTCGCCCGAACACGGCGATCTGGAAGGCGTCTAGCGCACGTCGCCTGTGATGTCGGCGAATGGGAAGCCCAGCATGGGCATGTGAGCCAACGGCGCCAGTCGCCCGCAACCCCATCCCAGAATATCCTTCTAGAGTAAGATTAGGTAGTAGGCTATAAGTGTTACCGTAAGGGCGTACACAATAGACCGCAAGTTCAACAAAGCTATTGACCTGTTGCAGGCGGAGACGCTGTGCAACTGAGCCAGATTGCGGGTGTGATGATTTTTCGGGACTCGCATGGACTCGACGGTTTATTCCGAGCCTATCTTGCTCGTGCGCGTTCGTGTCTGCGCCATTCCAGATCTATCGCCCCCTGCTGCGTGTGAGGAAGAAGCTCGGTCGTCGGCTTAGTGGTCAATCGTGCGACTTATCGAACACCTTTACGTGGCCAACGAAGTCAAGATGATGCGAGAGCGTGAGATGGATCACACCGATGGTTCTATGCGCTCTCTCGATCATGGTCTTCCTCGTGCTCAATGCAGTCTTGCAGTCTTGAGGTGAGTCTTCGATACTGGTCTTGACGGAGCCCCGAACTCCAATTCTGCCACTCCCACTTGACCTAGCATCGCTGCATGCACCAAGCATGACTATGGTCACTCCTACCAAAGGAGTTCGACTCTGTGCTCCAAGCACAACGCAACTCACGTTGTAGGCAGCATAGTCGTTCCCCAAGAACTAGCTCCATCAGTAGTAGTCGTAGCGTAGCCATTACGCGCGGTACGAGCACCATGCTCCTTCTAGCCTTCACCTTGTCCATCAGTGGAAATACCGGTCCTCACATCTTGAATCTGGCGCGTTGCCAATATTTTTTTATTGGTAACGTGCCAGAATCATTTGATTCTTACAGATCTTAGCCCCGGAGATCCAGTGGGCTTATTCTCTCTTGGCGGCTCTGATGCTAGACTATTCCAAATTGACGCGTTTTGGCTTAAGGTGGCTTTCCTGGCAACCTCGGATCGCATCCACAGAACAAGAAGAAGAGTCCTATTCGAGCCATGTTTTCAAGATCAGCCGCGATGCCTAGGCGTAGCTGGATCAGAAATCCAAATTTATTGTCGAAGAAAGGTGAAGAGGTGTCTAGCCACCCACTGCCCGGCCCTGACATCTAGCTCGAAAGCATCCTTTGTTGTTCACGCACACATCGATTTTCACTGTTCTGGTCGCCTAGACTCAAAAGCAGCTCGTCAGAAGACCCGCGCTTGGATCAACACACACTTCTCTCAAGATATTGCACTACGTCGTGACACCAACCTCTGGCACCATGCAATCAGCAACACCATCGAGTCTCTCGCCATCGGTTCTCTGTGTCCTGTGGCTGCTGATCATGATCTTCCTCTTGCTGAATACGGCCTTCTTATTGGCCTTGGCAGCGGGGTACTTTTCCTTCGCCGACAACTCGTCTCTCTTCAACTACCTCGCCGTCATGTTTTTGTTTTCCAGGTCACATCGCTTTTTGACTCGATACCACCGCGGGACCGCCGTTGCGTACACGCTGCTGTCGGTGCCATTCGTACTCGCAGGTGTCCGCTTGGTGTGGTATTCGCTCAGGCGTCGCCAATTCGCCTTTGGATCCGGGACAGTCCGTCAACGGAAAGCAGCCTTACCAAGTGAAGCGTCCACGGCCGCGTCAACACACACAGCTCCGAGCGTCAGCACCAGCGGAGACAGTGCAAATGAAAATGGTAAACGACAACCAATGCTGGTCTCTGCACGGATCCTTTCATGGCTCAGCAAGCTCAGATCCTCGACATCGATTGACGGCGCACACTTCACGTCATTCATCCTCGTCACCCAGACCTTCGAGCTCATATTGCAGACCATCCAGGGCTATCGATCCAGCCAATTCATCAGCAATATCCGCATCAACCAGCTCTACGGCGTCATGATTTTCTTGCACTGCTGGTTGTCGCCGCTCATCCGATACACGTGGGAGATCCGTCGTGGCCAAGTGCGAATGGCTCGGCTTCTCATTCTTTTAGTAGGGATTCTGCTCAGTTTCACGTGGGGGACGGTGCTCCAGGGCTGTTTGTTCGCACGCTACTGGGAGATCTACCAGGACCCGCTGTGGTCATCCAACTTGCCGGATGACTACCTGCCCGAGGAATACGACCGCGAGCTGCAGCAGGTGCTGGTTGTATCGTTTCGAACATTGGTTCTCAGCGTCTTCCCGTTTGTGACTTCAGGGTTGGTTGTGCACGAGATCTGCAAGGTGCTTGATGAAGAAAGCACATCCCAAGGGATAGCTACCATCAAGAGTGGAATCAACCCCAAAGTTGGTGACATTGGAACCGTCGGAAGTGCTCCGCTTCAAACGCGTGCGCCGGAAATGACCAGTCCTGACAATTTGCCACCAAAACGAACGCCGCAAGCCTGGACTCAGCGCATCCATACTGCACATTCCGCATGCACCATGGCGTTCGGTTTGTTTATTCTCATTACGTCCATCGGCTCCAGCGGACACCTGTGGACACTCACCGACTCCGGTTTGCCGTGTTTCCACCAGCTCCACCCATGGTTCGCTTCCACTGTGTCGTGTATTGGTCGACGCGTAAATTGTGAAGAGTTGAAGATTTCAGGCGCCGAACAAGAGATTGCGAATTTGCTCGAACGCGTGAGTCCGCTACTGTTGGCAAACCTGGGCATTGCAAACTGTCCTGCGCTTGCCATCCCCAGCACCATCCATCGCTTCACTGAGCTCGCGACCCTCCAAATCACCAACTCCACTGTCGTCCAATGGGACCAGAAGGCGGCGGTGACAGATCCGTATTTCCGAGAGATGCAGTCGCTTATGCTGAACGACGTCCACATGCAGTGCTCGCCGATGGGCATTACAGCACACCCGTTGCCGCAGTCCCTCGAGTGGATGGACTTGGAATCCATCAACGCAAACTCCTTTATCCACGATGTCGGCAACGGATGGCAAAACGTCATATGTTTCTACTGCATCGCGTGTGGATTACAGGAAGCGCCTAGAGTGATCGACACCATGAAGGATCTCGAGGTCATTACGCTCCCCAACAACTCGATTCAATCGCTTCCTGACAGTATGTTCGAGCACAAACCATGGCTGAGGTATGTCAAGTTGGCGGCGAATCCGATCCAGACGTTTCCTCCTGCAGCCTGGGCTCTGTTTGACCAGCTGGAAAATGTTATTGTGCAGCTGACCAACTTCACCGAAGTCCCGTCATCGGCAGCCGCGATCGCCAACCCGAAGCTCGTCATGGTGGGGTACGACTCACCGTTGTGCGCGAATCCACCAAACCCGTTGCCGACGTGGTTGTCTTGCGAACCACGTGACATCAACTCGTGGTGAATCCGACTGAAGGTGTTTGATAGATCTCGGATTTTCATTCAAATGGTATCTATACAGTAAGGAAATTTCCTGTTGAAGAGTTTACAGCAATTGACTTCCACACCGTAGGTCAACTGGACGAATCTCTGGGCGAGATCGCTTCCGGCGCGGATTTAGTTCTTTTCCTCGGAGCCGTTGGCTGAGGAGGCAAAAATGGAGCAGACTGGGATCGTCGTGATCTGCTGTCGTGGTGGATGGATTGACCGCAACACCAAGCGGATACTGCGTAGTTCCAACAAAAGAAAAACAACTTCCAACCCAAACCATTCTCGCAGAACATGCGAAACCAGGATAGAAGTTCGTTCAAGAGATATGACCGTCTCATACCACCGCAAATAGGTGGTGCAAGTGGATCGGATCGCTGGTGCGCTGGACTTCGCCGTTGCCAAGAAAGCACGGTGTCAGAAACTCACCTCATTCCTCCACAAGCATCCGCACTGCGACTGCACACGGGCAAGGCGAGTACGCCCGTGCAGCCAGAAAACTCAAACTTCGCTCAAACTGTGTCGACAAACTGCACCTCCACACATTCCAATTCGCACTGTCCAAGCTGCTCACGACTGTCTTCCGTCTGATCGTCACATTACGTCGGGACAAGCACACATCATGGAACCAAGTGCAGCGCCGATGTGCGTCTCGCCCATGACCATGCGTGCCCTGTGGCTGCTGATCATGACCTTCCTGTTGCTCAACACACTCTTCTTGCTGGCGTTAGCGAGCGCGTACTTCTCGTATTCGACCCCCAATTCACTGTTGAGCTACCTCGCAATCAACTTCTTGTTCTCCAAGTGGCGCCGCTTCTTGATGCGCTACCATGTTGTCACCGGCGTTGCGTATACACTGGTGTCGGTGCCATTTGTGCACGCCGCTTGTCGCTTGGTGTGGCATTCGCTTCGTCGTCGCCAGCTCGCATTCGGCTCCGGTACCACGCGCCGTCATTCCGCAGACACCAGCATCGCTGTCTCGAAACAGCCTGCTTTGACCGACATTGCCCGCGGTGAAAATGCTCATCCGAACGTCGCCCAGTCCGCCCGTCGGGCATTGGTCGACACGTTTTCTTGGATCGGAAGGCTGAGATCCTCAACGTCAATTGACGGCGAGCACTTCACGACGTTCATCCTCGCATCCCAGACTGTCGAGCTGCTGTTACAGACTATGCAAGGTTACCGATCCAGTGAATTTATTAGCAACGGCCTCATCAACCAGCTCTACGGCATCATGATCTACCTTCACTGCTGGTTGTCGTCGCTCATCCGTTACTTGTGGGAAATCCGCCGCCGTCAAGTACGAATGGCCCGGTTGCTCGTGTTGCTGGTGGGGATACTGCTTAGCTTTACGTGGGGGACAGTGCTTCAAGGCTGTCTCTTCGTGCGCTACTGGAGGTACTACCAAGGCGAGCCGTGGTCGTTTGACTTACCCGAGGTTTACGACCGCGAGCTGCGGCAGCTACTGGTGGTGTCGCTGAGTAACTTCATCTTCAGCACATTCCCGTTCGTAGCTTCCGGACTCGTCGTCCACGAGATCTGCCAGGTGCTTGATGAAGAGAGCACGATGGCACGTCATTCAGGCGCCAGGGCGTCAGCAGCATCAATCAACCAACTCAACAACCCAAAAGTTGGCAGCCTTGACACAGCGAACGGCATCGCGCTAGCGAATCAAGTGCTGGAAGTCGTCGCCGTCGACGATCCATCCACAAAACAAACGCAGTCGTCTTGGGGCAAGCTCAACCATCGTACGGTGCACTCTGTATGCACCATGGTGTTTGGTGTACTAATCCTCATTACGTCCATTGGATCCAGCGGGCGATTGTGGCCGCTCGCAGACTCCGACTTGCCGTGCCTCTACCAGCTCTTTCCGTGGTTCACGTCCACCAAGGCGTGCGTCGGTCGTCGAGTGAGCTGCACAGACTTGCAGATCACAGGTGCTGAGCACGAAATGGTGCTTGTGATCGCGCGCGTCGAGCCCTTCTTGCTGGCAAACCTGGAGATAGCGGACTGCCCGGCACTTGTCATTCCAAGTACCATCCGCCGCTTCACGGGGCTCGTGACACTCCAAGTCACCAACTCAACGGTGCTCCGATGGGACCAAGAGGCGGCGGTGACGGATCCATACTTCTCAGCACTGCAATCGCTTCGGTTGCATGACATCCGCATGCAGTGCTCCCCCACCGGCATCACGGCACAGCGGATGCCGGAATCGTTTGAATGGGTCGACATGAAAGCCATCAATGCCGACTCCTTCATCCACGACGTCGGCGACGCGTGGCAGCAAGCAGCCTTCTTCTTTTGCAACGCGTGTGGGTTCCATGAGCCTCCACCCTTGATTCAAACCATGACGCAGCTGCAGTCGCTTGTGCTTACCAATGACGCGATTCGGTCGATACCCGACAGCGCCTTTGCGGACAAGCCATGGCTGACGTACATCAAGTTGTCAGGCAATCCGATTCAGACTTTGCCTCCAACAGGCTGGGACCTGTTTGAGCAATTGGAGATTCTGATCGTGGAGCAGACCAACATCGCAGAAGTTCCAGCATCGGCAGCCGCCATGGCCAACCCTGGCCTGGTTGTGTGGGCGTACAACACGTCGCTGTGCGCGTCCAACGCAACCAAGCCCTCGCCAGCGTGGCTCACTTGCGAACAGAGCACAGATCCGTGGTGATCTTGTGTTTGTACGGGTTAGAAAAGTTAGTGCGGCCAAAATGATGGGGCTTGGGCGTCTGAGGAACGACATAACACGGTACTGATCGCGGAGATGCTTGACCCGGCAAGAAAAAGCCAGGTTCTTGTCGGTGTAGAAAGCCACGTTGAATCGCCGTCGAAAAAAATAGCGATGGGAAGCTTTGCCCTCCCGTAATAGCGTTCGCCACGCGAAGCGACCTCTGGGATCCTAACACTGATATTCTGCATGCCCTAATCATCAGACCTATTCGGATAAGACGTGCAGCGTCTCAGTGCGGTTAGGCCCAAACTCCAGACTTGGTTTCCAGGTGGCTCTGCATGCTGGCTGGGGCAGGCCGACTATCGGTGCTCGTGGTCTCGCGATCTTATCGGTCGCCAGCCGTTCCTCGCGCACTCCCCATCCGTTCAGACAAATTCGATTCAAGCGACTCGTGAAGAAGCATTCTGACGGACCAAGACGTCGCGACGAGTGGGTGACGCACGATGCAGCCAGCGACACCACTGAGCCTCACGCCGACGGTCCTACACGCTTTGTGGCTACTGATCATAACCTTCCTTCTGCTCAACACAGCCTTCTTGCTCGCCTTGGCGATTGGGTACTTCACCTACGCCGACAGCGCGTCGCTGTTCAACTTCCTCGCAGTAATCTTCTTCTTTTCCCAGTCGCATCGCTTTCTGAATCAGTACCACAGCGCCATCGGGGTCGTGTATACGCTACTTTCGGTACCTTTTGTGCACGCAGCGGCTCACTTGTTGTGGCACTCATTCCGTCGTCGCAAGCTCGCATTTGGACCCGGGACGTCGGCAACGACCCATCGAGAAGCTTCCACTGCTGCCTCCACTGGGGCCACGCAGAGCGGCGGTAAGGGCGAAGGCAGTGCTCATAATGACGTCGCACTACCTATACATCTGGCTTCTGCACGCGCTATTTCGTGGATCGGCAAGCTGAGATCGTCGACGTCGATTAACGGCGCATATTTCACAACGTTCATCCTGGCGTCCCAGACCTTCGAGCTTATACTACAAACCAACCAAGGCTACCGATCGAGCAAGTTCATTAGCAACAGCCTCATCAATCAGCTCTACGGCGTTATGATCTTCCTTCATTGCTGGTCGTTGCCGGTGATTCGCTATATGTGGGAAGTTCGCCGCGGTCAAGTTCGAATGGCACGCCTTCTCACGTTACTGGTGGGGATACTTCTCAATTTCACGTGGGGAACGGTGCTCCAGGGCTGTTTGTTCGCTCGCTACTACGCAATCTTCCAGGACCCGCTATGGTCATCCAACTTGCCGGATGACTACCTGCCAGAGCAATACGACCGCGAGCTGCGACAACTGGTGGTTGTGTCGCTGCGAACCTTGGTCTTCAGCACCTTCCCTTTTGTAACATCGGGGATGGTTGTGCACGAGATCTGTAAGGTGCTAGATCAAGAAAGTATGAGCGCGAGTAACGCAGTCACCAAGACAACCGCCACAGTGGCCGATAAGAGCTGCATCAACCCGAAAATCGGTGACATCGAAAATCTTGCATTCCAAAAGCGCGCGCTGGAACTGCGAGCGCAGCGGACTCGTCTTGCGTGGACCCAGTGCAACCTCCATAACGTGCACTCCATGTGCGCCATGGCGTTTGGTACTATCATCCTCATCACGTCCATCGGATCCAGCGGACACTTGTGGACCCTCACAGACACGGGACTACCGTGCCTCCATTAACTCTACCCATGGTTTGCGTCCACCGTGAGTTGCATTGGTCGGCGAGTGGACTGCCAAGACTTACACATCACCGGTGCAGAACAAGACATTGCGAATGTGCTCGAACGCGTGAGTCCGCTGCTGTTGGCGAACCTCAACATTGCGAACTGTCCAGCACTCGCCATTCCCAGCACCATTCATCGCTTCAATGAGCTGGCGACACTCAAAGTCGTCAACTCCACCGTGGTGCAATGGACTCAGAAGGCAGCGGTGAAGAATCCATACTTTCCAGAGATACAATCGCTCATGCTCCACGATGTTCGCATGCAGTGCTCACCCACCGGCATCACGGCACAGCCGTTGCCGCAGTCATTCGAGTGGCTAGCCTTCGAAGGCGTTGACGCGAACGGCTTCGTCAATAACGTTGGTGATGCGTGGGAGGGAGTGAGATATTTCTACTGCGTCGCGTGTGGGTTGAAGGAAGCGCCGCCGTCAATTCAGAACATGACGCTACTGGAGTCACTTTCGCTGGCCAACAACTCGATTCAGACGCTGGCGGATGGCGTCTTCGAGCACAAGCCTTGGTTGACTTACGTGAAGATGGCGGCGAATCCGATCCAGACGCTGCCTCCGGCAGGCTGGGCTCTGTTCAACCAGTTGGAGACTGTGATTGTGCAACTAACCAACGTCACCGATGTGCCAGCGTCGGCAGCTGCGATAGCTAATCCGAAGTTAGTTGTGGTGGGGTATGACGCACCTTTGTGTGCAAACCCACCGAGCCCATTGCCAGCGTGGCTATCGTGTGAGTGGCGTGATATCGATGCGTGGTGAGCCTGAATGATCATCGGCTCGACACGAGGCGATCCGTTGAAGTCAGATGCGCGGTATTCAAAGTGACTGCAGTCCGGTGGGTACCCCTTCCAATGATGATGACGCAGGAAAGGTCCAGGCAGCGGCTCAGACTTTGACTCAGAAAACATTGATCTTTTCCTGCTACTTGCGAACGGCTCCGGAGAAGTGGCCACTGCTGTGTATGTCATCGTTGTTGTGGTGGTGGACTATTAACTCCCCATCTGTCGCACGTTGGACCGTCCAACATGTGCTGTCAAAATGCATGTTGCAACATGGTTTACATTTCAAGCAGGAAATGATAGTGAAACCAAGATCTTTTCAGAAAAATTCGTCTATGCAAAACGAAAACGTGCCACTGTGTGCACAGGGTTTGGTGTTGTCGACCGTAGAGCAGGGACATGGGCGATGGGTCATCGTAACTGTGGCTTGATTTCGACAACCGTGATGTTGGAGCTCCATCACTTTCTCGTTGCGATCACAGCCCAATGGAAGGTGTCGTGACGCGCGCGCGGCGCCGAGAGCAACATGCTCGCTTCAAACAAGCTGGCACGGCGGTGCCTCCCTCGACAGCTGCATCAGCATCCGTCGGCGCCGTCCCGGATTCGACCACAGCACCACAGCCATCCACAACAACAGAGTCAGCCCCCACGGCTCCGGAAGGCGCAAACAGACCTCAAAATGACGGAAATGCGATGGGGAGTGTCGTCGAGGCTTTGATCGCTGTAGTAGAGGCGCAAGCGGCCCCAGATTCTCAGGCGAGTGATAGGGGGGCTGACGATCAAGCGAGATCCAGCCAAGAAGATCGTGCAAGCCAATCTATCGTGCAAAATGACGCCGAAGATCATTTTCTTCGATAGTGACTGCGACATGGTCCTTTACGAAGACAATCCTGGTGCGCCGTCCTGTGATGACGAAGATAGCGCCAGTAGCGACAAAGATGACGACCACGATCATCACGAAGATGCAGCGATCGATGCCTTGGACGCGTACGATGATCAAGAAGGCGACGAAGAGGAAGATGACGAGGAGGAGAAGCGGTCCAACAGCGCCCTCGATGTGCAAAACACCACTGAAGCTGCCATGGATGCTGCCATGGATGGTGTTGAAGAGGTCACTATCGTGCTGGATGGGTGGTGTGGACATCCACGACCAATTGCGCTTGCAGCGCTACTCCATCCAGCTCGCGTTCTTGTTCAAGAAATACTACAAGAGCATCTTCCTTGGGCTGATCGATATCGCCCTTGTGAACGCGTACATCGTTTGGMAGATCTACCACAAGATGCAAGGACTACCGGTGCCTGCGCACRCCGTCTTCTTGGAGAAGCTCCAGACACAACTGCTGATGGTGACACCAAGCGACTTCGATACGGCTGTAAGTACAGCATGCTGACCGCTCCTACATACGTGACATTGGCTGTTGAGATGTCAAACATGATCGGCAACATGTTGCGTGTGTGTGCTTCCAGGTGGGATTCATATCAGCCGTTCGCCGCGTGGCACCGCCTCGAAGACCATCGAGACCAGGCCACTGCATTCGTGAATGCCCAGCCATGTATGTGCATCCTAATGGCAAGCGAAACGCCGACAGCGAGCGTGCAAGGTATGCTCGCTTCTCCAGCGGAATGACAACACCCCAGGGGCGCGCAAAACAACCAAGTACTTCTGTGACGCGTGCAGTGAGGAAGACAAGAGGTACGCGCCACAAAGGTGTTGCTAGCTTCCGGTTGGTCCTGACAGCAATGTGCGCGGTAGGATTTACCTCTGCAATGTCCTCCGACACCCGCAGTTTGGCGACAACGCCACCTGCTTCCAGATCTGGCACAAAATGTGGCCATGTGGCACGGAACTTCCGTTTGTAAACAAGAAGATTCAAATGCGAGGTCCAGGAAAGAAACGAAGCCACCGCCAAGTTTTTGGTGATGATGGCGTGGATGATTAGGATGTAGTCAGGGCAACTTGATCACATTTGAGGATGTGTGTGTGTGTTTGCATAATCTAATCTCCGCTCTATGATCTCGTTGCGGCATCTCTGCAAAGGCACAGTGGGCCCTCCCGATAGAAGGGCCACCTCGTTTGTCGGAAGTTTCAACATGCCACAGACATCCAGGAGCAAAATCGGCACATGTTGGAGGATCCAACAAGTTCGTTTTTTAAATGGTGTGGCGCGATGTGCGATAGATGGGGGTTAAGTACGTTCTTGTGGATAACGTATCTGGAGCACGTGAGTCTACGAAATCTTGGGTTGGCTGCACACTCCTCACTGACCGGTGCTGTGGAAGAAGCTTGGCACACCGCAAATTGCGGTCTCGGTTCGATCGACGGTCTTGAACGAGCTTGTCTGGTGACGACCGAGGGACCCCGTCTCGGTGTCTCGCCTTGGCTGCCTGATTGTCGGGCGTCACACCGTCGGCGTTGCTGCACATTGAGGGTCACGAATTCTCCATGTGCGGATTGTGAAGACGAGGGCCCCACCCCTCCGCGTCATGACTTGGTTGCCTGGTCGACGGGTATCACCCCGTCAGGCAAGTGCGCCCCACAATTGTCCATTGCGCTGTGATTGACCGCGAGGTGTGAAGCGTAACGCAATCTAGGTGAATGCAAATGACACCACAGTAAAATTCCCTGCAGTATAACATGTAGTTGGTGTCTGCGGTAAACTGAGTTCCCTCTGTGAGCTTGTTCAACCACTCATTGAATTTGCTCGTATAGCTTAAACAAACTACCACATACAAAAACGTCTAGTATTAGACCTTGTCCAGGTCTCTCCGTTAAACCATCTCTAATTTCACTCTCTCTTTTACCTACTCCTACGCCTATGTCTCCTTCCGCTTCTTCAGCTCTCTCGTCGTACCTTTCACAGGTTGTAAACCCGACACGCACCCTTGACTTGCCCTTGCTCTCCAGCGACACGTGTCACGACGGCCCTCGCCGAAAAAGACCTGCTCAAGCTCGCCACGCTGGCACTGGTGATCGGCAGTCTTCTTGGCCGAACACGTAGCCTGGCGCGATGGCTGATCTTCTTGCCGAACACGTAGACTTGAGTGCTCTGGGAGGCGACCAGTGCACACGGCGCTTTTCACTGGCTTGGAACCAGTCTGCAAGCACCAGGTTGGTCGATTGCGACCCCTTGTTGCACCTTTAGCGTCCGGCAGACCCAATTCAAGCACGAACGACCTTGTATTCGGCTCCCTGATGACGTCAATCGGCACGAATCTGCTGGGCTCGACGGAGTCCCAGGCAAACACGGCCGTCGGCAAGCTATATACGTCGCGACTCACGCGCGACGGTGTGTTGGGGGTGTATCCTTTGCTTTCGAAGCACAGAGGTGCGGCCGGAAGAGGAGAGCAACTCGAGTGACTTGACCACTTGAGTGGATATTGATCTCTCTGGTTATAAAGACCGCCCACAACGGCGGATCGCCTAATTGTAGAACCCTGACTAATCCGATTTGAGGCGCAAAACAGCCGATCCCACGCTCAATCAGCCAATCCGGTCCCTGCGCATTGCGTTTCAGCAGGGACCTTTGGCGTGACACCGGTATGTACTGGTATCCGAACCTGTCCAAACTGCAACCTACTGACTACCGAGTTATTTACTAACTAACTAACTACTCCGTGTGGTTTTGGGTAGAAATCACCGGCACTAACCACAGCCGCCCCTTCGCAGGAGTAAAAGTTGCTGGCCGAGTGTCGGCGACGATCGCTGCTGGGATCGATTGATGTCCGGCGATTGGCCAGTTGGAGCCGTCCGTTCGCGGAACGAATGGCCTTCTCGACTGCCACTGGGATCTGCGCGTCGTGGTCTGGGCGAACGTCGTGCGCATGCGCCTTGCGGGCACCCGGCTGAACGTCACTATGTTTGGTGATCCGACTGGGGGTGATGACGTCGAGACTTGGACGGAGCCTGGTGCGTCTGAAGACGCGCCAGGTCAAGGCACGGATCGCGCGGCGACGGAAGTTGTTACTGTTGGGCCGACGGATTGGCCGAGCGCCGCGTTAGTGGATGCGGCCGGTGCGGTGCCGACTCTCGATAAAGAGGCGTTCACCGCTGCGTGTTTGCTGCGCGAGCGCTTGGGCGAGGAGCGCCAGCTTCGTGCTAACGCTGACCGAGCGGTTTGTCTGGCTCGGGAGGAGTTGGCATCCGCCAGGAACGGCTTCGTTGCCGCTCGTCATGAGCTCGAGGAGTTGCGATCAAAACTGAGCGACGCAGGCGACGCGCCACGCCAGGCAGCAGTACACCATGAAAGCACTGGAATGCACGACGCTGGAGCAACGTCTGCCGTAGCTTGAAGCAGGTGAAGCCTCGCAGCTGCCAACCTCGGACGCCCCCTACATTGCGACACTGCAATCGACAATTGTCACTCTCGAAAACGACCGGGAGGCAGCGGCGGAGCGCCTGCTCCCGTGTCCGAGAAGGAAGTGCTTTGCCTTCTGCTCACCATCGCAGCATTGCTAGACTTTGAAATCCACAAGATGGATGCCAAGACCGCCTTCCTGAATAGCTTCTTGGATGAGGAAATCTACATGGCGCAGCCACACGGCTTCATCGTCCCTGGCAAGGAACACCTCGTTTGCAAACTGCACAAGAGTCTATACGGCCTAACCCAAGCCCTCGAGTATGGTATTAAACGCTTTGTGCATTTCAGGAAAGCCTGAACTTCCAAAGTCTGATCAAAGATCGCTGTGTCTTCGTTGGATGCATGCTTGGAGCTATTTGCTACGTCGCAGTCGATGTTGACGACTTGCTGATCATTGTACCGACCATTGCCCAGGTCCAACAAGTCAAATCTGCCCTCAAGCAGCGCATCAAGATGTCTGATTTGGGGAAGGTGAAGTACCTACTGGGCTGGTCAATTGTGCGAGATAGAAACGAGGGGCCCATTTCTACTCGTCGGGATTTCTTCGCCATCATGACGGGCGTCGTTCTTGTTGTGGTCTATTACGTGCGCCATAAAGTAACGCAACTAGCGTAGGGAAGAATTATCGGGATGCCGGGGGAAATGGGCGCGGATGCCGTGACCTCGTAGTCGTTTACGGTCAGATGGGTGCGCCGGCGGTCGGTCGCGCGTGGCGGGGCACGGCGTTGATGGGGGTGGCTGTGCCGTGGTGCAGGTGGGGACCATTCGGAGTTCTTGGAAGGCTGCGTGGGAATCTCCGCAGAGTGGAATGCGACGCAGAAGCCGGGTTAGAGATTGATGTGGCAGTGAGGAAGTGCTAGTCTCGACGTCCGCGAAGGTCGGCAATAAGCGTCGCTTGTGAAGTGAAAGCTGGGTGATTGCGTTGACTGTTGTCTCCCCAGTGTCGGCGCTAGATGTGCCCGAGGGCGACGTGGACGTCAGTTGCCCAGAGCTGCCGAATGTACTGTCCGGTGTCATCGTCGAGGGTGCCGTCCGATAACCGGTCGACGCGTGGTGGTTGCAGGGTGAGGATAGCTTTAAGCCATTCTGTGGTCGTGAGGGGGCCAAACAGAGGGTTCCACGTACGGCGCAACACCGCCCACACCGTCGGCGCTTTGGGGCTTGCCCAGGCTTGGTGGAATGGGTCCGCTAGGGAGGCCGTGCACTGGCACTTGGTTGTTTTCGTTATATGGCCATTGCTCAGCTTTGAGGCGGTGCAGTATCTGCAATTCAGACGCAGAGGCGTGAGGTTCCCGATGGATTCGTTCCTATGAGAGCGTCGCAAGGGCTGCATGAACTTGTGGATCATTCGTTGGTTTGACTGGCGGTGGCGGTGGCAGGGATAGGTGCACCCGACGCTTGGCTCGCTTGTAGGTCACATGCTGCGGGCTGTGGCCACTGAATATTTGCAAAATAGGTGACAGGCCAGGAGGTTGGCTGATGGTGGGTGCATCGCCAAACCAGGACCTCGCGACGTTGCACAAATGGCCGGGGTGGTGGAGGACGCGCGTTTCGGTGGCATCCTTGCTGAGCGATGTTCGTTGAGCTTGCCAGTGAAGCCCAACTTTCCTGATCTGTAGGAGTGGGGCGGTGAGCAGTTGGAGAAAGGGGGCACACAGGCTGACGATAAGCGTCTCTACTTGTTCAGCTACGGTGTTCGTCGAGAAGGGGTACATGAGTCCAACGGGTGTCCACGTGATGTGACCGAGGCCGACCCATGCGATGGTGAAGAGGTCCTTCACTTGACATCCCACGTCAACGAGTAACTTGATATGATGTGAAAGTTGGAAGAAAAGAGGTGACTGATTGATAAATAAGGACGTTCATATTACCAACGGATGATAAGATGACGGAGATGTTCTTGAATAGGAGACTTGAGTGGAAGAGAGGAAGAAGCAAACTGAGAGGGAGAGCAAGGGAGAGGAGCTTCAGCAGCTCCACACCACACGTCTTGGTGAGCGTAATAACACTGATATGACGACAGTGGTACCCCCGTAAATATTCCCCTTGAACATTACTCAGTGATATTGATGGTACATCAACACCCTTCCTCAATGAGAGGTGGTTGAATTGGAGTTGTTATAGAATGAGTCATTGCCGCTAGTTCTTTGGTCTACTTAGCGTGGCTGTTTTGATCGAGTGTCTTTGCGGGAAAACCTTCATGAGGTGAAAAGCCAGAGCGTTTGCAATGCGCTCAATTTGATGAGATCATTTTTTCTTGTTCTCACGAGAAAACTTTCTAGAATGATAAAACTCGTATTCGTTGCACACTTGGAAGAGGCTGTCTGGCATATGCGCGACTTTAGACATATTATTGGTGTTGAAAGCGTTTTTTGCACCAAAGCGCCAGGTGTGTTGGCATGTCTTTCAGAGCAATTGTTGCGGATTATTCTTCGCAATATTTCGGATGGAGATTTTGCCGTTGCTATCAGTGTTATAGTATTCCACTTGCATGTATGGCAACAGCATCATGCAAATACTCATTCGGCAGCAGTATTATGAGTGGGCTCTTTTGGCAACAGCACGATCAAAATTGGCATTTGGCATAACCAGAGTGCTTGTTCGGCAACATCACAACCAACATTGTCATTTGACAACAGCGTGATAGCGGTTGCTCATCTCGCTGACAACTTCAGGTTTGATTTGAATGTTCTGCATGATTGATTCGCGACATCCTGCCTCCGCGATGACTGCCGATCCGTGTCGTATTTTAGCGCGTCGGGCTCACCCATCGATCCAGTCTAACCACTTCTGGCGATGATGTGGTATCATGATGCTCCAAGCTCGTTTATCCGTTCCAGTGGACTGACTGTGCGACTGTGATAAACACATTCGAGCGTTCACTACTCGCATTTGGCAATTTTTTCGCTGCTGAGATGACATGATAGGGGTGTCGTTTGTTCAGCAACAATTCGCGATATTTTTAACCCAGCGGTTTGCCACTGTGCTCAAGAGAGGCTCTTTCCTCGCATTTGCTCTGCATTTAATTGCTCTTTGGCACTCCGGAGGCACTTATGGCCAGATTTGTGGGATCATTGTCCTCGCGTTTTCATCACTGCAGATGCTATGCACTTCTGCTTGGCATGCGCATTGCCACACGGTGGGAGCATGTCCTCACGTTTGTGATCATCGTGAGCTTTCAGGTGCCATACACTTCTGCGCTGTATCGCTCATGGTGAGAGTCGTAGGAGATATCCTCACGCTCGATCATCGTGATCTTGCAGGTGTAACGGGACTATGAATCCCGTTACCACAGCTTACACTGTGTGCAACTCGAGGAAGCGTGTTGCTTGAGCGAGGTTACCTCCTCGCTCGCTTGTCCGCACGAATGGCTGACGTTCGACGTGCGTGGCGGACGGTAAAACCTGAACTGAATATATTGTTGGGTCTTATATCCTACTAATAAATATACCAAAACCTACATGTCCTACATATGAAATATTTATATCTATTCCTACTGAAGAACCCCATTGGCTGATAATGCTCAGCATTTCAGCCAATCATGTGATGGGACCAAATGGCCCATTACATCACCCCCCCTCTTAAAGTGCGAGTCACGGAGGTGGACGAGGATGGCGCAGAAAGCGAGGCCGTGATGGCGTGTGGCAGTGGGGTCGTTGAGACCGCACTGCATTCTTGAAGAGAGGCGACAGCGCACACGTGCTGCTGCACACAGAACGAGATTGAACCAACCACGAGTTGGTTCCAAGCGAAGATCGACGATGAGTACACGGAGTCGCTCACCGAGCGACTCAGAAGAAGGAGAACTCCGCGACTTGTGCACCTTCCAGCTTGGGCGTAAAGGTGCTTGGCCGTGTAACGTGCGGGGATCGCTCTTCCACCGAGCGATCCAGGAAATCGAAGAAGCAACCGACGGGAGACTACGAGAGGCTAATGCGTGACGAGCGATCTCTCGTCGTCACGCTGGACTTGGTGGATGAACTTGGGGGAGGTGGTCCGTTGTGGACCATCCTCGACGAGAATCGCTATCGCACATTCGAGCGACTCAGACACGTTGAAGACGAAGGCGACGAAGACCGGCGTGAAGTGCCAGTCCAGCGTCGCGACGTGAGCCCGCCGCGACGCAACCAACTTGACTCAAGCTACCACAAGGTGGACGCCTGGGATCACAGCCTTCTTCATGATCGCGACAACGTCGATGCCGACGTGCATTGACGCATCTTCGTACGTTGGCGCCAAGCACGCGGCAAAGATCCCAACGTGAGGGGTCCTGCGCTCCGACAAGCTTGGAACGCCTTCGTCGTCCTCTATAATCGGGGTTCAATTGGAGTCACCACCGAGCGTCGGCAGCGCGATCAGTCCTTGTACTCGCTCACGGTGGTGCGAGACGAAGTTCATCGCGTCTGCGCACGAAACAGACGCCCTTGTTATTCCTACTTGCGCTGCACCCATTGCCTTGGGTGCGTGAGCTGTTGCGGCCATGCGTCCCATGCATGACGATTGGGATCGAAGTCTGCGCCGTGCACCGCTGGAGGAGGCTCAACTGATTGAGAGACTCGATGGGATCTTGTGGGATGATGGCGACGCCTTGGGGTTGGCCTTGGGGACCCCCAGTGATGACGAGTTCTGGTGGGACGGCGCCAGCCGTCGATTGCTGCACCGCGCCACGCTCACGTAACACCACTCCCTGTCGCTCGGCCGACTCTTCTCCCGCCACCACCTCGCGCGGCGCCGCCACCGACGTCTGCCGGGAGTGAGGCAACTGTGTCGCCGACGCGTTCGGCGACTCCGCCGACTGCGAGACCAAGCCACCCTGGTCGCGCTGGAAGTGATGCTCGTGTTGATGATAGCGCTTGAGGCGCCCAACGTAAAACGTTGGGTGCAAGCGCATCGCTGACGGGATGTCCAGTGTGTAGGCGTGTCTTCTGGCACGCAGCACGGTGAATGACCCGATGTATCTCGACAGCAACTTGGTGGAACCCAAGTTGCTCACTGCATGTGTAGCTAAGTTAGCTGTGGATAGCATAACTTGGTCACCAACACGGAATACTTCGGCGTTGGAGCGGTTGTGTGCATCCGCTCGTTTTTTTCTGTTGCTCCATGGCCTTAGCCATGGAGTCTCGCACGAATCGCATGATTGCATCACGCGATTCCACAAATGACGTCACGGCTGGGGACGTCAGGTTGATCTTCGGCGACGGTGCGAAACCATCGCGCTCGTTGTTCTCTCCTTCTTGGAGCGGGTGTGGTCCCGCTCCACTTGCAACGTCTTTGTTGAGCGACACACTTGTCGCTCTCGCCATTGAGCGCGTGATGCGTCGCCTCGATTGCGACGCGCTCGGCGCTAGCTGGGGCTTCCCTGGAGAGGCCGCCACTGCTGACTCAGTCTTCGATCCTGCTTGTAGTGGCTCATGCTCGCTTGTGCCGTCGTTCTGGGAATCAGTTGTTGCTGATTCAGTTTCTGCGGCCGCGTCGTCGTTGGAGTCAGCCACGGCTGACTCACGTCCTGCATCATCAGGAGCGTCGCTTGTTCCAGCAGGCAAACGTTGCTGGGACCCTCCCCCACCACGAGTGGAGGCACCATCCAAAATAGACACCAGCAGACGCGGGTGTCGACCATAGTTGACGAAGAATGGCGTCAATCCTGCTGACGCATGCACCGCGTTATTCAACGCGAATTCCGCCATGGGCAGGAATTCCGACCAGCTTGTGAACCACATGGCGTAGGAACGCAGCACGTCCTCGAGCGTGTGGTTGACGCGCTCAGTTTGGCCGTCTGTCTCTGGATTGGCGGCTGTCGCCATCTGCAGTCGCGTTCCCATGCGACGCATGATGGAGCGCCAGAACGTGGCCGTGAACAACGGATAACGGTCCGAGACCAATTCTTCAGGCATTCCGTGGTGGCGGAATACAACATCCATGAAGATGCCCGCAGCATCTTCCGTGACCTGACGCGACACCGGAGCAAGATGCACCATCTTGCTCAGCCGATCGACGAAGACCAGGATGCCGGTGCGTTGCACGGCATCTGGCGGAAGGCCATCGACACGGACTTCCAACAAACGCTAGGAACTGGCAGTGAGCGCCACGGCGCTCGCATGGCGGGTGCGGGCTTAGTGCGCTGGCACACCTCGCAGGTCTTGACGTACTTCCGCACCCACCGATACATGTGAGGCCAGTGGAACGAGCGCGCCAGCGCGAGGAACGTCTTCTCGCGCCCCAGATGCCCACTCGTGGGGGCATCGTGATGTTCCCAAATMAGACGAAGGCGCAAGTCTTCGTCCACTGGAACAACCACCCGAGGTTGTTCGGCCGCATCGACTTGGTACCACAGCAAGCCATCTTGGAGTGCGTAGCGATGCAAACGCGCTCTCACCTTTGACGACAGAGACTTCAGTGAAGTCTCGCTTGGCTCGGACAGGTGGCCGAGCAGCGCACGACAAAAGGCATCGTGCTGGTACGCTGCGATGATCTCCTCGCGCAACGTGCTCGACACGTGTGTGACAGAATTGAGAGTCGCTCCATCGAGCGACCCCGAGCGAAGACAACGGATGCACGAACATTGTGCGTCTTCGGACGATCCATGCTCGCGAGGATCGTAGTCGGGTCTCCGAGAGAGAGCATCCGCGAGGATGTTCTGCTTGCCGGGCTTACGAGAGCCAGCGTGCCATCCGCTGACTCAGATGCGGACTCCGCGTCGCCGTTCGAAGCGACGCGTCATCTGCGTAGATCACAAACTTCGACGTTCCGAGCAAGTAGACTCGGAACTTGACAAGAGCGTACTTCATCGCGAGTAGCTCCTTGTCATGCACTGGGTAATTTCGTTCCGCCGGCTTGAGCTGACGGGACTGGTACGAGATGACGCGCTCCTGCTGCGCGCCATCAAGCTGTGAGCGCACACCCAATGGCATAGTCGCTCGCGTCACACACTACGTGGAAGGGCTTGTCGAAATTCGGCAAGGCCAACCCCGGAGCCTCACGAAGGCTCTTCTTCACTTGATCGAAAGCATCTTGATGCTTGATTTTCCACTCCCACGTCGCATCTTTCTTCAGGAGCGACGTCAACGGCTGAACGAGGCTCGCGTAGCCTCGTGTGTACTTGTGGAGGTAGTTGGCCAGACCCAACCACTGCCTCAGGTGCTTGGCATTCCGGGGAACCGGCCATGCCGCAATGGCGTCGACCTTCTCAGGATCGACGCGGACACCGTTGAAACCCACAAAATCCCCAAGAACTGGGATTTCCTTCGCCAAGAAGATGCACTTCTTCAAATTGGCGTACAGCTCCTGCTGTCGCATCACAACGAACACCTCCCGTAGGTGTTCCAGGTGCATCTCGACTTCGGTCTTGTCACCCACAGCGCGACGGTGGATGAAGAGGTCGTCGAAGTACGAACTCGCAAACGCACGCAGGGGTCTCATCACCTGCGTGACCATCCGGTTGAGAGTCGCAGGGGCATTCTTCAGCCCCTGCGGCATGACGAGCCACTCCCAGAGCATCCAGCTTGGGGTGCTCACCGCCGTGAGAGGGATGTCCCTCTCGTTCATGCGGATCTGATAGAACCCGTCCTTCAGATCAATTGCACTGAACACTGTACTCCCAGCCATGGCGTCGATGTCCATGTCCTTGCGTGGGATAGGTGTCTGTGCTGGGATGGTCGCATCGTTCAGCTTGTTGAAGGCGTGAACGATGCGTCATCCCCCTCTGGCTTTCTTGACACAGAAAGTCCGAGTCGAGTGCGAAGACTTGCTCTCACGCACGTGTCCGGCCCGTGCTCGAGAGGCGAAGAACTCGTCGATCACCTCGACTTGCTCACGCGGCAGCGGCCACTGTCGTGTGACGCAATACTTGGTTCTTGGCACGAGATCCGCATCACTCGACCATCAGCGAGGCGCACGACATAAGTCGAGGCGCCTTCATCACCCTTTGAGAGCGTCGTGTAACGAACACGACTCACAGCTCTTCGTCGAACAAAATTGTTCGACGCACCCAAGTCGAGCAGCGCACGAAGCGGCTGCGCTACTCCTCTCACCTTGAGCCTGAGAAAGATGAGCCCACTTGCTCTCTTCTCAAGCTGCGCAGACTTCACATCGCGCAGTGGTGCGCCGGGGCCCTGGCAGCTGCTGTCTGCAGCAGCAACCACCTCTCGCCCGTCAGTAGGGCGGACCGCGCCTACTGACCGTCTTCGTTTTTTGCCTTCTGCTTCCGGGCACCATTGCCACCGGAAGCAGATTGAGCACCGCTGCTCGGAGCAAGTGCTCGGCACTTCGATGCCAGATGCCCAAGGCGCTGGCATCTGAAACACTTGATCTTGGTCACGTCACGACGTGACTTGTCCCCGCGCTGTCCCGGAGTGATGGCGTCGATGTCCATCGGCTCCGGACCATCATTGCGACCCGATGGTGGGTCGCGGAAACCCTTGAGGTTGGACTGCTTCAGTTCAAACTCTTCGCGCAACGCCGCGTTGACGAGGTCGTCCAGCGACGCAGGCGTCTTGCGAAAGAGCATGGTCTTCACCGGACCATCTCGTAGGCCAGCCATGAACACAGCAAGCTGTGTCATGGCATCCACCGGGGCTGTCACAATGGTTGACAGAAGATACCGGACCCGCTGCACGTATGCATGCAGGTCCATAGTTCCTTGTCGAAGACGAAGGAACTCCACGCGTGTAGCGGGGCTACACTTCATTGCATTTCCTGTCACGCAAGAAATGTGATGGGACCAAATGGCCCATTACATTACACGACTCTCTCAAATGGTGATGAAGGCGCCTCGACTTATGTCGTGCGCCTCGCTGATGGTCGAGTGATGCGGATGCCGAAGTGCGTCGCGCACCTCGACTACTCGGCATGTGGAAGSATGATGAAGGACCCCTTCATCCTCATGAACCTGGATGACAGGTTCGATGTCATCCTTGGAACGCCTTGGCTGGCTAAATACCAGCCACAAGTCGACTGGGTGAAGGGCAGAGTGGTGTCAATCAACACCACTCCAAGCGAAGCGGATCATCGGCTGATCACCGATGATCATCATTGGATGCACATTGATCACGTGCATCCCCGCGATCGGACCCCAGCGCTCGTGGTGAAGCCGAGCGCAAGCCAGCAGATGACAGCGATCGATGCAGTGGCGTCGGTCTGCAAGAAGAAGGCAGTGCCCGGAGCAGTGGCTCCGGCGCACGTCGTGAAAGACGTTGGAGCAGTGTCCCCAACGTCCAAGTCGAAGCGTGATGCAGTGGCATCACTCAAGGAGACCCTCGGAAGAACCGATGGACGCATCGGTTCCAGCGTAGAAGATAGCACCGCCGAAGAGTTCGTAGGCGGCGGCTCAACCTGTCCACCCGAAAGGTGCGGCAAGTTCGATCACTAACGCGTTGTCCTCGGGCACTGCGCCAGCGAAGAGATGAACAGAGGAACTGTGGAGGCTGACGTGGCGAAAGGCGGACGACACGTCACCAGCAAGAATCCAGTTGAAACCGCCGGGGAAAGGGCGCGCTGCTGCAGAACCTCTTGAGTAATTGCGTGGACATGCCGGTACTCGGGGGCCGGGATGGACTGCTTATCTGAGCAATCGTTGATGGAGATGCCCGCGGGGAATGCCAGGTCATGGATTGTTCGGCCGGACATCTGTGGGTTGCGCCCGCCTTGTCAACGACACCAAATGGGCTGCAGCGTACTCCGGGCCAGATGTCGAGCAAGTCCAAGTCGACTATGAGGCAGCGATGGGCGTCTTGCTCAGCGCGCAGGTTCTTTCTTAAGAAATTGATGCGCTCCGATGCATTCCCGTGGTTAGAGGGCGGGTGGGACTGCAGCGGTGGGTGGCGCTTCATCTTCACGTGCAAGCCGGCTTGAGCGATGTCAACGATCTCGCAGAGGTTCTTGTAGTCTCGGCAGATTTCGCGTAAAATGGCCGTAACAAGCACATTGTTGGGGCGGTAGTCGTCGCGCGTCTGGTTGCGGAACAAATCTCCTTGACAGGCTTGGCTTCAAATTGGTACAAGTCCGCCTTCTGGCCAATGTTGGCAGCGATGGAGTATCCTTCTGGGCACATAATGCGGCATCCTTCCTTCTCGATGTTGATGCGGAAGCCGTGCTTCATTGCATGTGGAAACTGGATGCCTGGTGCATACAGCACGTCCTTGAGCGTGAACACTTGGGCATCCTCATGAGTATCGGTGACGTGGAGTTCAATCTCGCCAACGCCTTAAATGGGGAATTCCTTCTTCACCAAACGTGATAGAGCCTGAGCTTGGACGGATAGCCTTGAACCAGGACTCCTGGAACGCGATGTCGCGGGTGCATCCAGAGTCGACTGTCCACAGTGGGTCAGTGCCAGGTGCGGCTTTGGCGGTCAGGCTGATCGCGTCGTGTTCAGGGACCGGGATAGCAATGATGTCAAACGGATTGTTGCCCCAGTCACGAGTTGGCTCGCTCTTCAGTTGACCAAGCTCATGCGCCAGCTTGCGGATATCTATCGGCTGGCCGAACTTGTCAAACAGACCACTACTGTTGTTCTTGTCATTGTTGTTGCCATTGTTGCCGTTGTTCTGACCGTTGTTGTTGTTGCGATCCTGGCGGGGTTGATACTTTCGCTGTTGGTTGAATGGACGCTTGCCACGAATATCGAATGGCTGGAAGCGTAAGTGCGGTTTGCCGTATGGCCACTTCGCATGGTAAGGCGGTTGTGCCGGATAGGCAACCAACGAGAAGTTGGGAGGCAGCACTGTCCCTCCCTTCATCTCGCCATTGTGAAGATCGCTTTGCAGGTTTCGACACAGGCGCATTGGGTGATTGATGTAACCACAGTACTCACATTGGGCCTTCTGGGGCTTTTTCTTCACAGGTTCCTCAGCATTGGGGTCAGCTTTCAAAGCTGTTTCACCGCTGGTTTCGGGGCTCTCGGGCGATCCTCGGTGCAATGCATACCGGGCCGTTGCCAAGCCATCCCGAACTTTGGCTTGAATATTGTGCTTGCGCTCTTCGTACGGTAACGTACTTTCGAGCAGCATACCAAATCCGAAGGTCGTCCTTACACGGCTTGGGCATCGTGTGGAACAGGTACAACGACTTCTGGTTGTCGCTCATCACGGTGCTTGTCGCTTCATCAACAGCTTGCATGACCTCCTCAACCTCGAGGAAAAAGAGCGTCACGTCGGAGCCTTCTTCGTACTTCATGTCCATGACATGCAGCTGGGTGAAGTAGGGTCTCCGTGTGCTTCAGCTCTCTCATTTGTCGCAGAGCGTCTTGAAGATCTCGTAGCACGTGCGCTTGTGCATGACAAGCATGGTCGAGCGTCTTCATGAGGAAAGCCTTCGCCTTGGCTTCCATGCGATTGACCACGCGCGAGCTCAGCTTTCGGTGCTTCACGCGCTCCTTTCGCAGCTTGGCTTGCTCTTCACGCTTTGTGTCGGCAAACGACATGATCTTGGGTGGCGAGGCATTCTTCATCTCCGTGTCGCCATCGTCATCGGCGGACTCGTTGCCGGAGGAGCTCCGAGAGCCTTCGTTCTCGGGGTCGGGCTTGTCGTCGGGGTCGGCTGAGGCGTTCTCTGCACGACTCGGATGGAGGTCATCGTCTTCATCGAAGGTGTTGTGGAATAGTGCCGGCGACTTCCATCCAAAGTCACACTGAGTAGTTAGTTATTTAGTAAATAACTCGGTAGTCAGTAGGTTGCAGTTTGGACAGGTTCGGATACCAGTACATACCGGTGTCACGCCAAAGGTCCCTGCTGAAACGCAATGCGCAGGGACCGGATTGGCTGATTGAGCGTGGGATCGGCTGTTTTGCGCCTCAAATCGGATTAGTCAGGGTTCTACAATTAGGCGATCCGCCGTTGTGGGCGGTCTTTATAACCAGAGAGATCAATATCCACTCAAGTGGTCAAGTCACTCGAGTTGCTCTCCTCTTCCGGCCGCACCTCTGTGCTTCGAAAGCAAAGGATACACCCCCAACACACTGTCGCGCGTGGGTCGCGACGTATATAGCTTGCCGACGGCCGTGTTTGCCTGGGACTCCGTCGAGCCCAGCGGATTCGTGCCGATTGACGTCATCAGGGAGCCGAATACAAGGTCGTTTGTGCTTGAATTGGGTCTGCTGGACGCTAAAGGTGCAACAAGGGGTCGCAATCGACCAACCGGGTGCTTGCAGACCGGTTTCAAGCAAGTGGAAAAGCGCCGTGTGCACTGGTTCGCCTCCCAGTGCACTCAATCTGCAAAAAGATCAGCCTACCCATCGCGCCAGGCTACGTGTTCGGCCAAGAAGACTGCCGATCACCAGCGCCAGCAGCCGTCCAGCAGATTCCAGCTGCTCGACTGCGAGGAACGAGGCGAATCAAGCGCTTTGGTGGCGATTGCCAGGTGGCACCTGTTCATTGCCTGACTTGCGCGATTGCTTGGACGATGTCTTGGAGTGTTGTTTTCGACGCTTACGACGCTGGGCTTTGGACTGATCCGTCACGAACCGCCATCCGCCTTGCTTTCAACCTCTAGTCGGTGGGCCAGAGGGTCAGCTTCCGCAGTACGCATTGCCTCAACTGTGCGCTCTCCAACCGCTGGTGCACTGGCGTCTGTAGAGTCAGAAAACTCGAGACTGGGCTGCAATGGCTCATCATGGAACGTCGCGCAGCAGGTTGCTCGGGTTGAAGGGGCTGGCTGTCGCCGCATGCAAGTTGGCATCCGTGACGACCAGAAGATGGCGGCCGGTTACCTCGGTCGTGCGGCGGCGTTTGGAGGTATGTCCAGGCGCGAAGCAGACATTGCACGGGTCGGACGTATTGCTTCACGTGCTGGAGCGGGAAGATTACAGTATTCACTTGTATCTTGGCAATGCCAACAAGACGGTTTGGGCACTGGTAGGAGCTGAATACCACCTCATACTAAGTGGCGTCTTGGTCGGGCTGTTCGTGACATTATAGGCTGCGAACTTCCAGCACCAATTGAGGCGTGATTCGGCGCAGCCACGTCATCAGATTCGTTTGGGCCAGCGTAATGGTGCAGGTGATCCTCACGGAATACAGGACTTGTTCTATAGTGCGGCGGATTCGCGGAGGGCTTGTGGGTTGGCGTCAGCGAGAGCAGCCACAAATCGGATCGTGCCAGTGAGAGCGTGAATTCGTTACCCAACCAGCGTGCGTGATCAATTCCGAGCAGGAACGAAATGCGCAAAAGGAGAGCGTGCATATCGATCGATGCATACGCGCTTGGTGTCCAAGGCGAGCTGGTCGATGCGTGCTCGTTGACTGGTGCCGGCTTCGGTACATTCCAAGAGCTACTGGAAGAATGCCGCTTTGCCGCCGTCTCAGCCGAAGTACATCTTCGGCTGCAACCGTGCCATCATCCAAACCTCTTGGGTCGTGCGGTGCCAGTCTTCGCAGTGTGCTCGTTCGTCTGTGCGGCCACCACAAATGTCGGGGGGCGACAATGATAATGTGCAACTCAAATATTCATTCATCGCTTCCCTCTCCATGGGAGTCATTGGGCGTTGATGTTCATCCGGTCGGATGGCGTAGCGAGCGGTGGCGATGTTGTGCAACCGGTGCGTGTCGCTCTACGGGGAGCGCGGCGGCTAGCCGCGTGCTTCGAGGGGCGTACTCCTCGGGCGGCATGGCCGCGGACGGCGAACTGAGCGGGGAACGGGGTTGTCTTGTTTCTACTTCCCCACTTGTGCGATCGGCCGCAACATCATGACGGGCATCACATCGTCGACGGATTAGTACGTCGGGGGGGGCAATACTTCCCAGCGACGTGTGTGGCCCATTCCTCGCCGGCTGGTGGTCCGGCTCGCGCCAACACCGGTGAACGCATGGAGGGACACGACTTCTCCATGCGCTCCGTTCGACGGATTCTGCGTATATCATCCATACCACGCTTCTGGTGTTGATGTTGCTACCGTACTGAACGGTCAACCTGCAACGCACACCAAGGTGCAACACGTGCCGAAGGCTTGGTGCCTGTGAGGAACACACCCCTTCTTCCTTTATAATCTAATATTKYATGTATTTACTCACTATAAATGTTTATAGAGGTAAGATGGCGGGAWAATGGCACTTGACTTGAAGTTTGTATGCTGGCAAGAAAACTGGTTTTGGAAGCCGTGCCAAGTCGCCCAAAATGGTAAGCATAAATAGGGGCAAAAAATATMTTATCGGTYTCTTTCTCCCACGAACGTACGCATGGGCTTGGCGTCACGCAGCTGGTCTTCTTTCTGTGCCCAGCGCCMAAGCGTGGCTCGATGCACCTTGTARGTGCGTGCCACCTTGGTCTTGCTCTGCGTCTTCATATCCTCGAGCGCTTGCAGCTTCGCTGCATTCCTGGTGGAGCCACACCTTCCCATTCCGCGTCGATGCGTTTGGCGGGAACACCCAGGACATGGGGGACGGTGTCATTGGTGGTGTGGTCCACACAATTAAGCCATAGATATAACGATATTTACTTAACATGCTATTTCAGCCTTTTAACCAACGTTACAGGTTGGGCGTTCATTACGGTAAGCCAAGCTGAAACACCACAAATAAAATACGAAATATACCCAAATGGATAAATTTTCTGGTATTGTAGTAATTGGCGGGAGCCATTCAAAGAGATATGAGGAGGCATCAGCCACCTGTGCCCCACTGAGAAGGTCGCTCTCGTAGAGTGCTACGAGCTGCTGCAACGCAGCAAGGAAAGCGGCGGTGTGTGCTAATTTTGCGTGCTCGCAAAGCACTGCGGATGTTCGCCTGCACCTGCGTGTCGGGTGATCAATGCATGGCGCCAGGACCCTGACAGTATATGGCGGCCAAACTGGTGCGCATCGCGGTTGCCAGAGCTACACCAGGGCGCGACGACGTGGTCAACCTCTGTAACGAGCGCATCAAGGCAGGGTTGCCGACAACGTCCGCCGTGCTTTGCGAAGAGCTGCAAGAACGCTTTGGCGTTACTGCCAGCCGGAATGCCATCCGACGGATGCTCCAGCAATGGGGCATACTCTAGTAGGCGCCGCGACCCGAGGAGCGAGTCGACTGAGATGGTGGCCCTTTCAGAACACCTACCTCAACGCGATATGGCAAAATTTTACTTCTGTCTCGTTGTCGATCAAGCCGGAAGTATATATAGACGAGAGTTATTTCAATGAACACCACGTAAGTTCTAAATCATGCCTAACCGGAACTGAGCGATCTACAAAGTCTGGGAAGGGACGTAGAGTTGTCGATATTGGCGCAGGCGTTATGTTGACGGGTCCTACGGGTAATTTAGATGCAAAATGGGCCCGAAATTCGCTCCAATTGTGGGTTACGGACTTGAAAGCCCAGCTAGATGAGGACTATCATGGAAACATGAATGCAGAGATGTTTGCGAAGTGGTTTGAGCAGCTGTGCCAAGTTCTACAAGAAGACTACGGTGAATGCCGCATCCACATGGATGGAGCACCCTACCACAAACATATCCTCGACAAACTATCAAGAACCACTCATCCAGTCCTGGTTAATGCGCCATGATGTACCATTCAACGTCAAAGATACCAAAGCGGTTCTGATGGACCTAGTTCAAGCCAACCAAGTCCCGCAGCAGGTCGCGACGTATGCAATCGCGGAGGCGCATGGGCACACAGTCCACTTGACCCCCCCTTACCACCCCGAACTACAACTCATCGAGAGGGTTTGGGGGGGGCAGTCAAAAACAAGCTGGCACAACGACCGGTGGGAGGTATCCACGCAGACAAGGATGCCCTCGAGAAAGCCTTTCTTTGCGCGTCCAGCTTCAGTCTGGATCCGCTCCTACAGAGCTGTCCAGCGCCAGGAACAGCAGTACCTGGACATTGCTCAGGTCCAGCTCAACCAGAATCCGAATTCACTCCGGATAATATAGCAATATACATATATACAGTTTTGGTGTGTTACAAAAATTGAAACTTTTCTATTAATATTCTCTCAGGGGTGGGTTACACAGAGCAGTGGCCAATCAAACTGATCAGAGTCAGTGTTGTAAACCACCAGACGGCCCAGGAGCGATAATTTCACACCCAATTCTCTGCTTACCTCCTAATTATACTAGTGTGACAGGAGGGGCAGTTCAACGCAGTTCGTGTTCGCGTGCCGAGAAACGGCCGCGCCAAGGTAAGTTTGTCGTGTTGCAGCTAAGGGTTGAGCGACAATAGTCTCTCAAAGCCCTCGAGTGGCACGATGTCGCGTATCTGCGGCGCACAAGCAATCACTCCCCATCCATTTTCACTGCATCCGACGCTGTCTCAGATCAAAAGCTTATGTTATTGATGCTAGCCGCTACAACAGCACTTAAATCAATCGGCGGTTGGACATATATGAATGTTTTTGTTTTGGGCTCTTGGAGACATTTTATCGATACTTTTGACAGGCTCTCGGTACTCTTGAGTTAAGCGTTAATGGGAAAGTAAAACAATTCGGTTCGCTTGTTCGCTCGTTCAGATCTCTGCTGCTATCCACTCTTTCCTCAGTCTCTGCCGCTACCCACTCTTGCTTCGAAGCCAAAAATGCAGGAAGCCTCGTGCTTTATGTGCTGCACACGTTGTGACTCCCGGGATAGCGCGAACCAAAATCGCCCTCAGGTCCCACTCCGACAGCTGGCGCTGTTTGCGAGCAGGCATCTTCAGCGCTGCCACCGTTGCACTCTTCTCGAAACTCGACTCCTGCCTGAGTCACGTGAGCGCGGCAAGAAGATGCAGTCGCCAACGCCGACGCATCTCTCGCTAATGGCTATTGGCACGCTGTGGCTACTGATCATGACCTTCCTCCTGCTCAACACAGCCTTCTTGCTCGCCTTGGCGATTGGGTACTTCACCTACGCCGACAGCGCGTCGCTCTTCAACTTCCTTGCTGTGACGTTCTTGTTCTCCGCACAGCATCGCTTCCTCAACCAGTACCATATCGCCATCGGGGTCGCGTACACGCTGCTGGCGGTGCCGTTCGTGCGCACAGCTTGTCACTTGCTGTGGCACTCGTTCAGTCGTCGACAGCTCGCATTTGGCTCGGAAATCATGCGACAACAAACGTCAGTCTCGCCGTTGGAAGTCATGCCCACCAGCACTGCGCGGAGGATCCGTGCGAGCGGAAGTGCTGCCCAACCCGCGGTGGTACGTTCAAGTTCCCGTGCAAACTCGAGACTCGGTTCACTGAAATCTGCAACGTCGATTGAGGGAGCATATTTCACATCATTTATCCTGGTCTCCCAGACTTTTGAGCTCATACTACAAACAATCCAAGGCTACCGATCCAGCAAGTACATCAGCAACATCCACATCAATCAGCTCTACGGCGTCATGATCTTCTTCAACTGCTGGTCGTTACCATGCATTCGCTATGTGTGGGAAGTCCGCCGTCGCCAAGTGCGAATGGCTCATCTCCTCACATTGCTAGCGGGAATACTTCTCAGCTTCACATGGGGAACGGTGCTCCAGGGTTGTTTGTTCGCACGCTACTGGGAAATCTTCCAGGACCCGCTGTGGACTTCCAACTTTCCTGATGACTACTTGCCGGAGGAATACGAATGCGAGCTGCAGCAAGTACTGGTGGTGTCGCTGAGATCGTTGGTGTTCAGCACCTTCCCGTTCGTGACTTCAGGACTCGTCGTGCATGAGCTCTGCAAGGTCCTCATTCAAGGGAGCATGAGAACGAGCAACGCAATCACCACAGCAACAACCAAGGGTGGTAAGCTTGAAGATAGTCAAAGCCGCGCGCCTGAACGTGTCAATTCTGACAAACGTCGAGCACAGCGGACTCGCCTTGCGTGGACCCAGCGCAGCTTCCACAACGTGCACTCGGTATGCACCATGACATTTGGTGTGCTCATCCTCATCACACCCGTCGGATCCAGCGGACACTTATGGACCCTCACGGACTCCGGTCTACCGTGCCTCCACCAGCTCCACCCATGATTCACGTCCACAGTCTCCTGCATTGGTCGACGAGTGGACTGCCAAGACTTGCGCATCACCGGTGCAGAACAAGACATCACCAATGTGCTCGAACGCGTGAGTCCGCTGCTGTTGGCAAATCTGAAGATTGCAAACTGTCCAGCACTCGTCATCCCCAGCGCCATCCATCGCTTCTCTGAGCTCGTGGCGCTCGACATCTCGAACTCAACGGTGCTGCAATGGGGCCAGACGGCCGCCTTGACGGAGCCATACTTTCCAGAGATGCAAACGCTCTTCCTACACGACATCCACATGCAGTGCTCGCCCACAGGCATCACGGCACAGCCGTTGCCGCAGTTATTCGAGTGGCTGGACTTCGCGTCCATCAATGCCGACTCGTTCATCAACAACGTCGGCGAGGCATGGCATGGCCTGGTCTATTTCAACTGTGTCGCGTGTGGACTGAAGGAGGCGCCTTCGTCGATCCAGCACATGACGCAGCTGGGAGAACTCACGCTCTCCAACAACTCCATCCAGTCGCTGCCCGACGGCATCTTCGACAACAAGCAATGGCTCTGGTACATCAAGTTGGCGGCGAATCCGATCCAGACGCTGCCACCTGCGGGCTGGGCTTTGCTCAACCAGTTGGAGACTCTGAACGTGCAGCTGACCAACTTCACGGAAGTCCCGGCATCGGCAGCCGCGATCGCCAACCCGAAGCTGGTGGTGGTGGGGTACGACGCGCCGTTGTGTGCAAAGCCATCGAGCCCATTGCCAGTGTGGTTGTCGTGCGATCCTCGTGACATCGATGCTTGGTGAACCGGAGAGATATGTATGCTGCTGGAGGCGACTGGGCATGTGGAATGCGTTTGGATGACCCCGAGACGCGCTGCTCGGTTTTCAATGCACTTGCTGCAGAGGCTGCGATGACGGTCTGTAGGTCGCGCTTGAAAGTAGCAATGGGCCGCAGAGCAGCAATAAACCCTGTGGTCGTCACTAACTATACAGTACATACTTCACCGTTGATTCACTATATCGCACTCAACTGCACTTGGTAGTACGATCAATCGATGCCTTCGAGGAGAACAAGCCACAGCTGACTTAGCTGCATGCGCGTCTTGGTCAAAACGAACCGACGTGTTCTCTCTCCACACGATGCTGGCAAAAAATGTAAAACATATAGTTCTCCGCCATCAGACGTCGCTCACATCGCTACACGCCATCGAAGTCAGTCGACAACCACAGACAAGAGCAAACTGTTTGCCTGGAAGCATCAATCGATGCACCAGGTCAGGCTAACGTATTCTAGGCATCCCTTACATTGTATGATCAAGGCACTTTATTAAACGACGGACTACCAGAGTTTTTGTAGATATTAAAATGCAGTAGTGCGTAAAGTCAATGTAACCTCGGCAGCTCTAGTAAGTAACGACATCGTTTTGGAACCGGTTCGGAACTCGGAACTCAACTCAGTGATGATATTGATATTTTGAGAAGCAGAAGCACAGACGAAGCGCAGCAGGTTAACGACGATTGCAGGTATCGACGACTGCAAACAAGACTCATAGGAAAGTTATATTGTGCTTGGAAGAAGCGATGGCGCGGAAGGTGTGGTTTCAGCTGGTCGATGCAGCTACTCGTGGATCTTACGCAGATACCCAGCATTTGATGATGCCAAAGATATCATGACCTCGGCAATGCAGTGTGGGACCAAATCAAGCCCGTTCGGCCCTCAAATATGATTGCGGTCAGCCTGCGCATCTATGCCAACAGAGCAGATTATGACGACAACGATGGCCAGCCATTGAAAGCATCGGCTTCAGTGAACGGTCGTGGAAAAGACGAAGATTGTGCGCTCATCGTGGAAGTGCCGATGTGACAGCGCAGTGAACTACGTGGCTAGGTTGGAACGTCGTTGACGTATGCGGACGGAAAAAATCAATCCAGCGAGTATTCACTTCGATCGTGATCGCATATTGACGCGGGGAAAAACCGATTTTTGCTTTTGAATTCCCCCGCAGCTTCTGGCAAAACGTCGCTGTTGAATCTTTACCAATACAAGAACCCTAGTGTGAATGCCCGATATATTTTTTCCAAGCAGCCGATGAGTGCATGGGAGACACTCAGGATGCATGGTTTGGACATGATACAAGAGTATTGTGTGTATGACAACGTGATCTTCATGATTGACGACGCTCAGTTCAAATACGGTGACGAGAATTTTTGGCCAGCCCTCATAAAGGACGTTCCTCTAATGGCTCGCGTTGGTCCTGGCGTGCGATTCATTATCTCGGCAACTCACGTGATTTCTACGCAAGAGCATTCCAGTCCAGCAGATTTCAAGCAGCTTGCACCAATCAATCGAGAAGATTTGCTTTTATCCGATGAGCAGTCTATTGCTACTCAGGAAACTCCTCTTGGCTTGTCCGCGAATTGCAGCATTTTCCGAGCTGAAGAAGACTACCATCGAGCATTGCAATGATCAATTTCGTCACCACGTACCAACCGAAGTCGAATGTCTGCGAGCATTCTGTTCGAAGAAACTGTTGGGTCACATGGGTCGTTGCTTTGGTGCAGTTGATCGAACTCTCCTTTCAGCTGCAGCGAATGATGCTCTTCTTAAATGTGTCTTGGGAGAACGCATGCATTCCATCCGCCAAGTGGACCAGTCTTCATCCGACGTTTTGGCTTCGTTCGCCAAAGCTGGGGTTTTGAAGATTGATGCGCAGATATTATGTTTTCTCTTCTATTTTGGCTTCACGGATTGCTATTTCCCAGTTCGTGCCGACAGTGATCCTGCGACCCTTCGTGAATTTGTGATGAAAGCAATTCAAAGTATGTCGGCCACATCCCTCGCGTCATCCACATCAAGTCCAGATGATTTTCCAACAGAAACCACATTCCAGCATTTGTTCACATTGGGACTTCTCCAGAATAAGACTTTTGATACTGAGTTGTCGAGGTCATTCGCTACAAGCACTACGGTGAAGGGAGAATTCGACTTTTTCGTGGATGGTGATCGCATGTGGGGCATCGAGTTTGTAAGAAGTGGGACCAAGATTGGTGAGCACCTGAGCCGTTTCGGTCCAGGGGGTAAACGCTGGCTTGCAATCGAGTGATTACATCGTCGTGTTTTTCCGCAAAGGTGTTGAAATAGTTGTCAAGTATGGGGATGATGGAGCCGTCACATTGCATTTACAGCCTTGACGTACCATTACTAAGGCAATACATGTTTCCCCGTCACCATCCCGATGTGCAGTTTGTAGATCACACCAAAATATATATATATATTCTGACAAAAATATCCATCAATACTGAATATAAAGAAACTACAAAATACAGTGTTGCGTTCATGTTGAGCGAGTAGTAGTATCAATGTGAAAGTACATTTCCCAACAGTGCGACTCAAAAGGCGATTGGGGCTGACATTACGCCAAGTATCAGCCAACAGTTGGTGAACCAACACTCGAAGCAACAACAGCCAAAAGCAAATTGTTTCAATCGATGCACCTGGTCAGGCTAACGTATTCGAACGTGTTTCTTCGACAACGGCATCCGTGCGAGTGGTGCCGGAATGCTGACAGACACCGCGTCATCTCGTCGTGGATTGCGCTTCACCAGATTCCATCAATCAGAGCTCGGATTGCACTCGTCGCCTTCCGCCGAGGCATATGTTGTTGCCATTGAACACACATCGGAGCATGTCACACATGTGTGCAAAGTCGTTCACCAAGATGTCCAGCAGCGAATGGCGTGAGAGCGCACAAGCGCTCGTCACGCGTGTGTGCATGCATGCACGCTCCAAGCAGACTCATGCGCAAGATCGCACTCGCATCAGTCGATTCGATCTACGTGTCTGGTAGTGGCTCAGCGTCAGCACCATTCATCAATTGGAATGCTTCCGCCGCATACGCAATGATGATCTCTTCCATCGATGCTAATTCTGCGACGTGATCAACGCGCGCCATGCGAACCAGTGGATGTTCCTGGAAGCGCTTGACGCCAAAGCACGATGTCTCGTTGAACAACCGCCGGCCGTCGAATGACTGTACCACGGCGAGAAGGTCCTCAGCCAAGGCATCGCCGGTGTCTTCGCCGTGTCTCCAGTGTGGCACATATTCCTGCACGTGACGCCAAAACCTCTTCTCGTGTTGCGCGTCGCCCTTCAGCTTTATGGTGTTCCGATGGAGGAACAGAATGTCGCGGCCTTCGAGGTCGTACTGCGCCATGGTCATGCCACAGAATCGACGACGCTGTGGTTGCACGACTCCGATCGATCCAGGAAGACGATGGCCGTTGAAGAAGAACGCTTTACCGGCTTTCGTCCACGCCAGTCGATACAGGTCTTTGTCTCCCCACACCAGCTGCAGCTTCACCATTAGTCGTGGCTTGGCTGTGGCGTAGAACATGAGCCGATCCAAGACGTCGACATGGCGCTGTCGATCGACTAGGACCTGACCGCTTTCTTGCTCCAGCATTCCGACGTACTCGACGCCAAGAAGTTCCCATAACAGGCTCTGGGCATGTACATTGAAGATGGTGTTTCCAGGATGCCAGAAGTCGGGCCAGAACACGGCGCCGTAGTCGCGAAATGCATCGGTCTCGAACAAAAACGTTGGGTCCTTGACAGCGAAGTTGTCGGCGTCCAACAGCAGCACGTGTGTGAAGGACGAGTAGTACAGCGCGTGGATTTTCACGAAGAAGCCTTCGATCCGCGAATCGAAGACCTGACGCAGCGTCACCGGACCGAAGCGCTCTTGGAGCGTCTGGAGCACGACGTGGTTGCGTGACAACTCGTTGTCCATGAACCACAGCTCGATGGGAAGCCTGCATCCGATAGCACGTAGCTGGCGGATACTGGCATACGCACTGGCCAAGACACCGCCGTGCACTGCGATGACGATGCCGCGGTGCTCCGTCAGCGCCACTGCCACGTGAGGATCATGCCGGAACGCGTCACTCTGGACTCGAAAGTCAGTGAACGCCCTGGCCAAATGGCACGTGAAGCGAACGTCTTCCTTCAAGCTCAACGCGGTGGTTCGCATCACGTGGAACGTCTGTCCCGACGTGCGGTTGCGCACATGACAGAAACCAGCTTCTCCTCCATGCACGCGCTGCCAGCACTCGCGCTTCCTACCAGTCGGTCGCAGACTCTGGGTGTCTAGCTCGACCCATCCAAGGCACTCGAACTCGTTGCGCCGCCACGTCGACGCAGGAGCCGCCGCGTCCTGCGGAGATGTCGGACGATGCCTTGAATTGCGAGGCTTCCAGACATGGCGCATGCGTTGAGCACTCATCGGCTTCACGGCCATGGTGTGGCTGCGCCATTTGATCACGACATGAAGCGACGTCGCGCAATATATAAGCAACAGCAGCCACGCACACGCTCGCAAGCCACATCCGGGACCTGGACGCCACAGCACCAGCATATCGACTCAACTACAATACCGTCTTCCGTGCACTACTACGTGTACAGTACTCAGCATTGGATGGACGTGTCACTTGTCATCATCAACATCAACGTCAACGTTCTCAATGTTTCCAAGATATTTCGGCGAGATTTTCACGACTTTGCCGCGAGGAGAGACATGATTGGTCGAAAAATTGCGAGGTGCTGTTGTAGCCAATACCAAGTCCCGTATCGAACCAGCCGCAAAGACACGGAGGAGGACAAACAAACGTGCAGTTTCTCACAGGCACGCGACAATTGCAGCAAAACGTGAAGAAGCGGCCGCAAAACCATGACGAGCGTGGGCCGTGCGTCACACGGCGTCAACATCCACCAGCGCCATCGCTGATCATCCATCCAGAGCTGGGAAGTGCGCTTGCTTCGTTGCTTTGTGACCAGTTGGTGGTGATGATGACGGCAGCGCCGCGTGCGCGTTCTGCTTGGGGCCCGTGTGAGTCACAGGTCATGCCGCACATCGCACGCGCCACAACGCAAAGATGGCACGGCAGCGGCTGTCGACGTCGAATCGACCACAGAATGGGCAGGATTTCTGCTTGGCGAAGCGGCACGTCGCACCGTGGGCACGCGCTCTGATCCCGTCGGTGGGATCACGAGTGCGTTGAAGCACACAGCCAGGACAGTCCAGCGCGCTCGCTCCTCAGCGCGGTTTTGTCTCGCATCTGCTGCTGTCGAAGACGCTGTCGTGTCGCGTCCGTGGCGCTCTGGTATTCGCGTTGACTGGGTTCTGCTAAACCAGCTCTATCGGCAGCAAGCGTGCCATGCAGCAGCGCGAAGGTGTCTACCACCACCGACGCCGTCAATGCAGCGAGAACCGCATAGCCACGTCCGCATTCGCCAGCACCCGAGACGGATGTCCAGACTAAACAGGAGAACGCGACAATCAACCGCTGCGCAAGTTTCGTTGATGAGCTGAGCTGGCTGCTTGGGCCGAGCGCAAGCGAGGTGGTGCCACTGCTCTCGGTCGGCAGCAGGAAACACATCATCCTCAAGATTCCGAATGCTAATGCGCACGATACCAGTCTAGCACAGCTGATTCTGCTGCCTGCGTCGACAACCTGTGCGACTCCACTGCACACATCGGCCGCGACAGCAGTCCAGGAAGCAAAGAAGAAGAAGGACAGCTGAGCCGTCGTATCAGTCACGATGAAGAACGAGCCCAACGAGCCGTCGATTCGGCCAAGCGCGTCCACGCCATCGCATGCCGCAGCGGAACTGAGTTCACATCAACGGGTGTACTGCGCGCCGGCTTCTGCTTGGTGTCGCTGGTGTGTGCGGGGCCGAGGTCAACATTGCCAGCGATTGTGATTGGTCCACGTCGCTTCGGTAACAACTCTCGCAGGGTACCGCGGATCTTGGCATAGACTCTCAGAGGTCTGCCGTAGGGAGCCCTATCCGCAGTGGTCGTCGCCGACAGTTGCAAATGTTCGATGCTGCCGCCGCCAGTGAATTCATGGCCTGGCTTGGGGCCGTGAGTGCTTCAACACACACGCACCAGCCGCTTGCCTATCTGCCTGCTTGTTGGGTGCGGAGGCAACGCTGGGGCCACGCGGGCAAATCTGGAAAGCATGAGATTCTCCCTCGCTCAACGCACGTAGAGGATGCAATCTACATTGGGACGAAATGTTGCGCAGAGCTTGTAGACGCAGTGCGCCGCTGCAAAGATTGCGGGGGGGGGGGGGKGAGGGGACGACGCACTCGGCTCTAGCATTGGCAATGCTTGTCGGAGTCTCGACACAGACTGGTACTAGAAAGCTCGATCATAGAGAGGCGGTTGAGTCCACAGTCCATGTCGAAGCTGTGGCCAGCCACAAAACGCGGGCGCCTGTCTCTCGATCAGACATGACGGCCATCCGCTGTCATGGTGTGTTCGGAAGAGCAATTGGAACGAACAAAAAGCACGCGATGGCGGCAACACCCCCACGCTCTCTCCGCCTTCGATAGTTCGACCTGGTCAGCCAGTCACGGCTCGCGTGGCACAACCCAAGTTTTTTCTCTTGTTTGTGTTCTGTGGTGCGACGCGATTGCAGCCCCGACGACCGTAGCCTGACAAACTTTGACAGGGTGCAGCAGTTCAGCGCCTGCTTGGGCTTCCGGGCCAGACAGCAGGCAGCAAACAACGAGAGCGCTGAATGCGCGCCAGCCACTGCAACCTGCCTGCATGCCTGCGTGCCTGCCGACCACTGCCTTCAAGGCCTTGATGCCGCAATGACGCGCATGCAGCACACAACCAGCAGCTGGCAAGTGTATGTCTCCCCTCAACCTCGCTGCTCCAAGCCGTGGTGAGCTCCTCGCTGCCGAATGTTTCGGCCGTCGTGCATTCACTATCGAGTTTCAGAGGACGTGCCGTTCCCCCTCCACTCACCGCCCTTCACCTTCCGCCCAGGTGCGCAGCGGCAGCCGGCGGGAATGGCAGGGTATGCGGTTTGGCAGGTTGAAGTTGTGTGTTATGTTGTGACATGGGCAGCTGGCTCGTCTCGCATGCAGCTCAAGCCGCAGAGAAATGGTCGCGGCCCACGGCGCCACTGCGCTGCGCTGGTTGTGTCGCCGCTCGCGAGGGCGACGTCAGCACGCGCCACTCCAATGAACGGGCGCCAGCGTTCCGCTCATTCTTTCATTTCCCCCGTGCCCCCAAAGCACCACCCAACGAAACCAAACCAACCAGTCCAGCTCGGCATCAGCCTTCCTGTTGCGTGCTACCTTCGCCATGGCTGCGCACGACGATCAACCAACGTCCAGAGACATGGACGCGTATGCCCAAGTTGTCTCACCCAATGCTGCTGCTGCTGCCGTCGATTCCACCAAGGAGGCCGAGCAGCATGTCCGCCCACGCTGGGTGCTCTATGCCTGCGTCCTTGTGGCCCTTGTCCAGCCCTTCCAGTTCGGCTGGTCGATTCCTCAGCTCAACCTGTCGACTTTCAACAACAAGGATGATTGTAATGCTCGCCCAGTCGCGGAAGGCACATGTCTGATGTTCCCTGGCCACTCGCAGCTCGAATGGACGTTTGTGGTCAATGCCTGGGTCGTCGGCGGCATGATCGGCAGTCTGTTCTGCGGTGGTCCATCGGATCGCTTTGGCCGCAAGAAGGTCCTGATGGCCAACTGTTTGATCATGGTCGCCGGCGCCATCCTTCAGGCTGCTGCTGGCAACATCTGGGTCTTCGTCGTCGGTCGTCTCGTCACTGGCATTGCCTCGGGCTGCGCGACGGCCATGGTCGGCGGCTACATTGGTGAAATCTCGCCTCCACACCTTCGTGGTGTCCTCGGCGCCAGCTTCCAGATGTCGGTCGTGATCGGTATCCTCGTCGTCTCCTCCACCTTCTTCTACGCCAACACCAGCACGGGCTGGCGCTACATCTCGGCCTTCCCAATCATCCTCGCCGGCTTGTTCCTGCTCGGCGCCTCCACCATCATGGTCGAATCCCCAGCGTGGTTGCTTGCCAAGGGTCGTCGCGCCGATGCCGAGAAGGAGATCGCGCGTCTGTTCGGCGAGGAGAACGTGCAGGTTGCGCTCGCCTGGATGGAACCAGCTGCTGCGGAAGCCGCTAGCACTGAGAACGGCACTCCACGCGCTGCTGACAAGCTCCCAGCTGAGGAAGTTGGTCCAGAAGTGGACCAGAAGCAAGCGTCGCCTTTGTCGCTGTTGCTGTCGAAGTACCGTCGCCAGTTCATCATCGCTATGGCTGTCGCCGCCGCACAGCAGCTCTCGGGTATCAACGCCGTCTTCTTCTACTCGTCGGATATGTTCAAGGATGCTGGCATCAAGGATGACCGTGTTGGCACCATGATTGTCGACGTCGTCAACGTCTTGCCAACCCTGTTTGTCGGTGTCCTTCTCGCTCGTTTCCCAAAGCGCGCCCTGCTCCTCAACGGCATGATCGGCATGTTCGCCAGTGCCATCGGTATGACCGTCGCCTTCGTCAGTGGTGTCGAAGCGTTGTCCATCCTGTTCACGGCCACTTACGTCGGTGCCTTCGGCATCAGTCTTGGTCCACTTGTGTGGGGCATCACGGCTGAACTCTTCCCAGATGACATCCGCGCCAACGCTGTGTCCATCTGCATCTTCGTCAACTGGACGTCCAACTTGGTCGTCGGTGTCGCCTTCCCATACGTCGCTGACGCCTTGGGCCACTTCAGCTTCGTGCCATTCATGGTCACGTTGGCGCTCTTCTACTTCTTCCTGCTCGCGACGCTCCCAGAAACCTCGGGCAAGACCATCGATGAAATCCAGGCCGAGTTCCGCAGCAAGACCTCGTCGCCACACGGCACCAACGCGTCGTCCGATACCGAGGGCCGCTCCTAAATGTGCCTTTACTATTTCCAGTTCGCAATGTCCGAACAGCCCGCAGAGAAGATAGTTTTTGTTAGGGAACCCCGAAAAGCCATAGTTGCACGGCTGATCGCACCAATAGAGATCGTATACATTTCCAAGTTTTCATCACTGCCATCCATCAATTCCAGCCAGCATGATCATGGTGTCGTCACATTTCGAATGACGGAACCGCCAATTCCGAATGGCGTCTTGATCGTGTTGAGCTGCGTGTATTCGAATTTTCACAAGTCGCAGATTCAGATTTTTTTTCAGACGCGTTTTGTGGAGTGATCTGAGTCAGCACACTCAGAACTCTGAGCACTTATAAGACTTTCTGAGCCAGAGCTGATCGAGTTAACGATTGCATCTGACTCAGGTGTGTCTCCGAAGGTCTGATCTGAGGCAGATACCGGTGGGTGCACCGGTATCTGTACCGGTAGAGTCGAGCCAGCAAATCAGTCGGCGTCATCCTCAGGAGCAGCCACAATCATACCGCAACAATCATGGCGACGAAGAGCGACGCCGTGTACGCCAATGAGGATCTGCAGCGGCTCAACAAGAACATCAAGGTGGCCGTGATTGGTGGCGGGTTTTTGGGAAAGTGCGTGGAAGCACGCTGCACCTGTTGTGTGACGTTGTCCTGGCGCTGACTGACGGCCGTGATCTCGTGACGCAGGTGCATTGCCATCGATCTGTCACTGCTCGGCGTCGATGTGTTGATCTGCGATACCAACCCTGCCGTGGGCGACGCCGTATGTGATGGATGTCTGGTGGCTGTCTTTGGATGAGTAGGTGGGATGGTGATGCCTCACTGTGTGTCTGCAGACCAAGAAGTTCGCGTATGATCTGTTGATGTCGCTGCGTCACTTGGGTTACGCCACCAAGGGCATGGTCACGCAGTCGTGCAGCAACATCCGCTTCACCAGCAACGTCGCCGATTGCGCCAACATGGATCTCGTCATTGACGCGGTGCGTGAAGGCGATGCACACGCGATGACAGACATCGCTGCTGACACAGGGGGGGGGGACTGTGCAGATTCCGGACGACCTGAACGCCAAGACCGCGCTGTTCAAGTCGCTTGAGGGCGTCTGCCGCGAAGGAACGCTGCTGGCCACTAGCACGGTGGAGCTCCCGATCGACGCAATCCAGTAAGGCATAAGCGCGACCGCGGGTCTTCTTCTTGTTGGTCTGGATCGTCACTGTGGCTGTGCGCAGGTCCCAGTTGGCTCATCCCGAGCGCTTCCTTGGCATGCGCTTCTTCCATCCGTGCGTGTTGATCCCACACGTTGAAGTGTCCCGTGGCCAGCGCACGAGCGAACACACGATGGATCGCGCCATCACGCTCCTGGTCGGGCTGCAAAAGGCGCCGCACAAGGGCCCGACGCGACAGGTGTTGTCCAAGGACGCCGTCAGTGCGCTACAGTTCCAGACCGCGGTCCGTGGCCAGTTTTACCATGGGCTGCTGCAGCCCAACACTGCGCAGGCGCCGCAGCTGTTCAGGGACCTCTCGCTGGTTCGTCCTGAGCACATCGCGCAGGCCTCGCAGGCTGCTGCCAGCCTCACGACGCTGTAGCAGCCGCTTCGAGCACTCTCTGTTTGATCTTTATACTTGTCATTGTTTAGGAGCTCGACGATAAGAATGAATCGCACAACGCACGTCTGGACGCTGCATTCGCAGTTCACTATCAAGTCCGTCAATCATGACCGTCCGCTTCTTCGGATCAGCACCGTTGCTGTTGGTTGAAGATCACGCTGCTCGTTCCCGTATCAACGTTTCGGCATCGGCAGCGACAACACTTTGCAGCTTTGGTCGCTTCTTTGGTCACCAGTTTGCGCTGAGGAATCAACGGTGACCAGCGCCTTGTTGCCACACACGTCGACGCGGTGGTGGATTTCCAGCTGGAATGGCGTTCTCGGGATGTGGTCGCTCCAGGCAGCAGGTCGGCCACAGCGACAGCCCCCAATCTCGCCAGCTGGTCACCTCGCGAGAAGCATTTGACGCGATCAATGGGCTCGACGGGTGATTCAGCTGGCAGCAGGGCACGGTGATGACCGTGGGCCAAGTGACTGCAGCGAGGGAGGACTGGTCAGCAGCCGTCCACGCCACACGCAGCAAGCTCACATGTGAGCCATCGCTGCAGCCAGTAGAGACGAGCAGAACGGAGAGTTGCAGGGAGCCAAACGTTGATGGCCACATGCACCACGCTTCGCACCGGAGCTGAGCACGTCGCAGGCATCCAGCAGCGCATGTCAACGTGGAGCGCCGACCTGGTCTTGCTCACTCTCCAATCTGCCTTCACCTGCCTGCAGCGATTCACTTCCGAGCCTAGGACTAGTCCACGCCAACAACCATGAACATCAAGACGGCGATGATGACGTTTGCTACCGCCATGGTCGTCGGCTGTGCGACCGCAGCGCAGTCGGAGGCGCCGTGCACGAAGGGAGTGCCACTCACGGCCGATCGTGCCGTGCCACCAACCACGGAAATGGTCAAGGGCCACGCGCTGCATCAGGCACGCCCCAGCCGCGACAACCTGGTCAAGGGCGAGGCATTGGTGCACGCCCGGGAACACGACAGCGACGACGACGAGCTAGTCAAGGGACATGCACTGACGTACACGCGTCCAATGACCAAGGGACAGCCACTGACGTTCACACGCTCTGAGGAGCCGATGGTCAAGGGTCACGCATTGGAACACACGCGCGACAGCGAGCCCGTCAAGGGCCACGCGTTGACGCACAACCGTGAGAACGACCCAGTCAAGGGCCACGCCCTGGAACACGCGCGATCGGATTCGAACGACGACATGGTCAAGGGCCACGCCATGACGCACGCACGCGACAACAAGCCATGGCAGAAGGGCCAAGCATTGACGCACAAGCGAGGCGACCACGCTCCAACGCCAGCGCCTACGAACCCCACGCCGGCGCCAACCGTCATGTCGGTCGCACCCAGCACCGCACGGCCAGACAGCTCCAACCCGTATGTGTCGGAATCAGCGGCAGTCGCGTTCGCTGCCACCAGCAACGACGCAGCGAAGTCGTCAGGCTCGAACTCGACGACGATCCTTGCTGCGTCGCTGGGCGTGGGCGGCTGCGTGATGGCGCTGGTTGGAGCCCTTGTCCTCGCCAAGAAGCGCCGCCACGAGCTGGAGCCGCCAACCTCGACGCTGAACGAGGAAGTCCACTACGGCTCGGACCTTGTTACGCCTGTGTAAAGCCCTTCTCGTCCATCATGTTCCAGAAAATCCAATAGACTAGTCCTTTCATGTCGTGCCGTGTCGTAGATGTTGTGTGCAAGTCAATAGGGAGATTTCGGATCTCCAATCCGCACCCATTCCCAGATGTTGGGGCAAGGGTGCGGAAAAATCCAAAATACATTTCGAGTCCGCGGTGCAGCTATTCCGCACCCACACACAGCAAGATGACGCCTGAGGAGGG
>NSDO01000212.1:0-23579 GCA_002286825.1 Lagenidium giganteum | reverse complement strand
TTCTTCCGTTCACGCTTTCTGTCTGTCATCGATGTGCTGTTGTGTGCTGCTGTGGGGGGAGCTTCCGCACAATTGCGGAATTCTGTGGAACGACTCCCCAGAACGTATCGGTTTTGGGAGGCATTGTACGTTCTATGCACCAACTGCGGGTGCGGACCCGGAAATGATGCTCCGAAATCTCCCTAATAGAGTCCTCCAAACCAATGCAGACGTTTACTACGAGATCGCAATCTATCAAGCGGCGACAGCTTGGTCCCAACTGCCCCGTGTCCTCGTCATCATGGCAACAGAAGGAGATGATTCAGTTCTCTCGCGAGTGATGGCACTGTTGTCGGAAGCATGGAAGTGAGTCTACAGCTGTTCGGTGCTGGAGGCAGAGAAAGCTTTGACCAGTTGCTCCCCACTCTCGGATTGCTTGGCGTTCACCTCAGCGACCGGCACAATGATTGTGTGTCAACGAATTGCAGATTGGCCATGACGGTGCAGGCGAATCGACTGGCGCGCAGAGGAAACAACACGACGGCTCTCCCGTCGAGACACGCAACGGGTCTCATGACGCCTCAGCGTCCTAATCCCCAGCAGGTTTGTGATGCAGACAACTTGGCGTTGGCGTCAGAGTTACACGACTAAACCGATGAAGGAGTTTGGTATTTTGTGCCAGCGTGTATTGAAAGATGGTCGGGCACAAGTCACTACGTAACCAACGTGGATCGGGATGGCAAGTCAATGCTCAAAGCTACGGGTGGCGTTGGCTGTGCTGGAGTCGACGTCGCGCTGGTGCTGCCAATCTGCGGTTTGTGCGGCGATTGTCGACTTGGAGGCTTCATATCGGCCCACAAGCGCTGGTCTGCAGTCGTGCAAGTGACAGGTGGTTTGCGGAGGAAAGTGGGCCAGGACTGCTCAAATCCATGGCGTCCAACCTTCATACATCATGCACAGGTTGTCCACGCTCGTCGCCTCGCCGATCAGCCACGAAGCCTGGTTTTCGATGGACATTGGTTGCTGGTCCCTGGAACTATCCTTCAACCCCGAGAGCTTCTCGTCAATACGCTGCAACACTTGGATGCCGTGCTGGTTCTTCTGCTGCGCGTGTGTCAGACGTAGTTCACTATCAGCTGGAAGACCCAGTGTCAGCTCGTTGCTGCTCTCGTTGTCGGTGACGTCTTCGATCGCTTCGCCTTCAAGGGCGTCTTCGCTGTCCACAACCGCTTCGCCCTCAAGAGAATACCGATTCGTCATTTCAGTCGCCTCGAAGAACAGCGACAGACAGTTCTGGAGCAATTGCTCACTCAGCTCGATGAAGCTGTCCAGTCGTTCGCCGTCGGGCAAAGCTCGTAGCCTGGACTCGCTATCCCGTTCTCTTCCTCCGCGCTCCATCGCCAGCGCCTCGATCAGCTTCGAGAATGCTGTGATGATCTTTGCTGTCTTCGCTAGTGGCTCAAGACCTGCTTGAATCGAACCACCGATGGCGGAGGTCTGCGCTACTTCTAGGAAAGACGGAGATTTGCCGATGTTGTTTGGCGACGTAGGGCGGTACTGGTTGAGGTGCGGTCTCGTTTCCTGGACGAAGCATAGCAACGCTTCCGTCAACACTCCAACCACTTCGTGCAGTGCTGCTGCCTTGCTTTCGTGGTCTTCCAACACCCGACCTAGCTCGTCCAAGTACTTGACGGATCGGATACTGCGCGATAGGATTTTGATCAGGCGTTCGCTCTCCACAAACGAGAATGACGTCGACCGCGTGTTGTCAGTGTTCACCAGATCTTGGTTTGCAGGTGCCATCACTCGCTCCTTCATCGGTGTCTTCAATTTATCAAACGCCTTGAGAACTGACAGCAGAGCGCGGGCATGTTCGTACACGTTCGCGATCATCGACTGCACCACCTCCTTGCTCGAATCTGCGAGAAGAAACAGTCGTTGTTCTGCAGCGGCAGCTTGCGTCTGCAAAGCATGAGATTGCGTCTTCAGCTCGAGAAGTTGCGTTTCCAAACCCTTCAACACGACGTTTCTGTCGGCGAAGTGTCGTTCTTTATCTGCAACGCGTGAGTTGCTTGCTTGGACGTCATGGATCAGAGCATCGCCAATCTTGTCGACCTCCAACACAATCTGTTTTTCCACATCCATTCGAATGGCGCTTCGACGGGTGCTGGTTTCGATCACGCTAACGCCTTGGACGTAGTCTGCAAGCTCGCGACCGAAATCAAAGATGCTGACGAGTCGGGCATAGCTTTCCTGCACCTTCCGATGCAAATGCTGGGCGCTTGGGATACTACTCAGTTGTGCCGCGACATACTCCAGTTGCTGCGCCACTTCTAGCACCGCTGATTCTAGCTGTGCCTGGTCTTGCAACATTGCACTCAAAGCGGCCACCCGAGAACTCAAAATCTCGAGTAATCCCTTTCTTGTGAGAGCAGAGGAATCGAGAAGTTGCGAGCACGAAGACGATAGCCACCGAATGTAGCAAATACGTCCACGATGGAAGTTGTTTGCCTTGTTCCAAACTGCGGACCACTCTTTCGTACCTTCTCGTTGCAAGTGGACGAGGCAAGTTCGCGTGCAATCGTCAGCAAGATTGCGCAGTGCTGTGCGAACCTTCGTATATGCCTCGAGCGATCGTTCGACTGGACCCGTCGTTGCTGGCACAGCTTGTGCGACTTCGTGACGTTCAAACTCTTGCCATCGCTGCTCAATCGCAGTCTCTGTAGCTTCGAAAGTGAACTTGCATTCTTGATTGAGCCAAGCAGTGAGCTCTCTCGCATACGCTTCGCTTAAACATTCCTTAACAAGTTGAGACACAGATATGGTGGCGAGCTTGTCAGCGTCACGAATGACTTGGTCTGGATCGCTACTTCCTGCTCCAAGTGCAATCAGTGCCACTGCCCATTCGCCCAATATCTTGAGAATCTTCGCGTGTGCTGGTTGCGGAAGCAATGCAGGCTTCGCCAAGGACGCAACATCTGCGAGTCTGTTGATAAGCGACAACGATCGAGGAGACGCGACCAACCATGCCCATTCGCCGACGTCCTCGTGCACTTCCCTGAATAGTTTCTCCAGCTGTTGATCGTCTTGAACAAGCACTTTCAGGTTCTCGACTGCTTGTTTGTCAGCATCCCGATGACATTCCTGACCCGCCCACGTCGTCATACAAACATCGCCGCGAGCAAAAACTGCGAACGAGTTAATGGCAGACATGAACTGCCACATCGCGATCACGGCTTTCGGCGCATTGCTGTGAGAGTGATGCAACTCAAGCATTTCCTTGCAGTGCAAGCGCTTGATGGAGCCCTTCGGGGTGGAGATAATGTCCAGCAGCATCAGCGTCGACTTGAGAGCAGACATGAACTTGTTGACCACCATGGCAGCGAGCAGCGGTGAAGCGCCTGCTGGTTCTGTCACCGCAGTTGTCCATTGCTCCAGACTCGACACCAGCCAGGACGCGCCAGCAAGCTTCATGATACGCTGGCACTGAGCATTCGATAAGCGCATCGACGTCAACGCGTCAGACAAATCTTGTACGCGCGCATTTAGTTTATCTCCAAGGGTGTTCAGCATGTTGTCGTCCGCCGCGGCACCACCCGACCCTTTCCATCGCGCAAGGAACTCAGTTGCTTGAATCGACTCGTGGAGAAGACTCAATCCAGTCGCGACTGCCGGTGTCGAGTGATTCTCCTTCTCGCTGGCATTTCCGTCATCGGTCGATAGGAGTTGTCCGCACTTCACGCTCCATTGTTGATAAACGTCGTCGATCACACCGTCCTCGAGCAGCACATACTCATCCATTTGCTGCAATTCTGCAGCGTAAGCTGTCAAGTGAGGCTGGACGCTGCTGACAAAATCTTGCAATCGGGCAACGTGGCGCAGTAGCTTCGCATCCAGATCCACGCACTTCGATGCAGCGCCATCGATCACCTCCTTCAGCTTTCCTTGTCGGGACATCAGTCCCAAAGAGTTGGAGATTTCGCTGCACAATGTACGCAACGAAGACTCTTTCAAACGGTTCTCCAAAAGCGACGTTGTGGAAATCACCGAGCAACTCTTGGCTTTTCCACGCCACAGTTCAATCTGCTGGTGTCTGGATTCGCATTCCCTGGCAAATGCTGTCATCTTCGTCGTCAATTCCTCGCACTGAGCTTTCTCTTTCATCAGCTCGCCGTGCGCAGAGTTCCAAACGCTTCGTACATTGGCAACCTCGGCTTCAAGCGTGTCCACGGCTGCAGCCATACTTTTAACCTGATTGCGACTGACGGCAATTATTCGGCACTGCTCCAGCACCGATTCCAGTTCTGCTCGCGTTGAATGAATGCTGTTTGAAAGCGCAACGGTCACTGCAGCAAAGTTCACGCCGAAATCTGTCGCTTCTTGGCGTCTCTCTTCCGCTCGCGACAAGAACAATGACAGGTTCACGTTGACCTCGAGTCGCGTCTTGAGGTCTCCGAACGCGTGCTGGTCGGAGTCAAGGCGCCAGTCTGCCAGCGGATCGTAAATGAATGCCTCAAGCAAAGTCAAAAGTGCTTCCTTCGAATCAGGATCGCGCACCACGCGAAGCGTGTGCTCGAACGCAGCGCGGAAGCGACCTTCCACTCCAGTCAGCCCCAGTGCATCTTGCAGCATCGGTGTGAGTCGGAACGGCACAATCTCTGGGACCTTGAGCTTCAAACCTTTCTCGAAACACACGTTGTAGTCGATATGAACGACCTCACCGCTCTTCTTGCACAACAGGATGTTGTCCAAGTGGCGATCACCCAGACCAACCAGGTACCCAAGCACCGACATCACAGCAAGAGATCTGCTGAAGCGCGCTTGTTTGTTCCAGAAGTCGTTTGAATCGGCACTGCCGCGCATGAGCTCACTCTGAAGCACATTGCGTGGCATCATCATGACTAAATCGTGGAAGACCTGTTTGAGGATTGGCGCTGGCCATCGGCTGCGCTGGTTCGGCGACACGTCGGCCACTCCATACTGCTTCAATTTGGAATAGAACGCTGCTGTTGGAGGTGGTGGCTGCTGAATACTTGATGGAGGAGATGCCTGTGGGCTTCGAAGCTGTGATTGATCACTCCAACTTGTGTACACATGGAAGAGGGGCACCACGTCGGGGACCATCTGAATAAGGCCGGCGTCTTCTGCGATGGGCGTGACGCTGTAATTCTGCGCATTCAAACCACGCACAGCCGCGGCATCGTCTGCTCGAAGAAACATGTTGATCGTCTTAAGAAACTGCATGATGCGCTCATCCAGACGCAGGTCTTCTCTAGCCTTGAGGAGGAAGCGGTACGCACGTCCATCGGAGCCGATAAATTCGATGCGCTTTGGTTTTGTTTTGGTACGCAGCACTGTCACGACTGGCTGAGCGCTCTTGATCAACACAAGTCTCGATTCCGATGGCGTGAGCGCTTGTGAGGTAGTCATGCCGGGCATGTTGATCTCCGGTGATAAAGCCATTGATGCCATACTAGGTGAGATTTCCAGGAGAGGAAGCTGCTCTCTTCGTGCCGTCGAAGCCATCAACATCTTGAGGACTTCAGCAAATGGCGCCCATAACAGCTCAGCTGTCGGTTTGGCATCTCCCCAAGCGGCGTGCGCTGCTGGGCCTTCAACTTGGTCTCCGCAGCAGGCACGGAATCGAGACAGCCCATCATGGATCATTGCGCCGTAGTGATGCAAAAACGATCGCTCGTGAGGTGTCAGTGTGGCTTGAGCTTGGCTAGCGCCCGCAGTTTCATTCCAAAGCCGCTCCAATGAGACGAGGACTGGTTTCATGATGGCAACGAGTTTTCTGGTGGCGAGTTCGCGTTTTTCGTCCACTGACAGCGTCGCATTCTTCTCCACACGGGCAGATTCCTTCTCCAGGGTACTCGAACGGCGTGCGACATCTGTGGAGATCTTCGTCAACGTGTTGATCCAAGATTCGTCCCAGAGAACCGAAATACGGCGTAGCTCAGACACAAACAGCCCAATGCCGTGCACAAGTCCAGGAGAAGCATGCTTGAGCTTGGCAAGTACATCGTCCAACGCACTCTTGCGATTCAATCCTGCCTTCGAAATCTTGGACATTGAGTCCACCACGGCAGGGTACACGACTAGATGGGGCGCGTACGCTGAAATGCGCTTAAGCATCCTGGTGACGAGGAGAGAGATTGCGGGAATGGGATGCTCCACACGAGAGAGCAGTTGTGGCACAATCTGGCACCAAGGTGCCACCGGCGTTGTCTCAATCTGACTTGAAAACACGTCTGCAAGCGCTTTTTCGGCGCCGAACTTCGTGATGAGACGCAGAAGGCGGAGGCACACCGTGACGTTGTCGCTTTGACCCTGTTGGGTCGTGGCTGCCGTGTGTGCGACCTTAAGGAACGAGCCATAGCCGAGCGCTGCCAATCGGTGGAATCGGAACACACGCGTGTGCACTTGGTCGTACAATTCCAGCAGTCGTTCTACACAAGCAAACGAGTCGCTTTCAGAGATACGCTGAGAGCAAAGCTGCTCGAAGGCCTTGCGGCGGCGAATCAAGACGCTGCCATTTTCGACACACAAACAGAATGCGTGTTCCAGCTCAGCGCGATCAGATTCGGCCACATTTGCATTTGCCAACAGGGCAGCGAGGTCATTCTCTTCGTCGGAGCTCAGTTGGATATAGCCACCAAGAGCGACAATGCCTTCCAGTCCTTCCTTACTTCGTTCGTAGCACCAGTCGCTGAACTGGCGCCAGGCTGCAGCCGATTGAGGACGCAATTTGGACGCAGCGAAGTAGCACTCGCCTGCAAACTTGATACCATCGTTCTCCACCGTCATCAATCCCTTGTAGAATTCAGACGCAACAAGATCTTGCCAGTCGTTTTGGACATTGGGTAGCGAGATTGATGAGAGCATCGCGGCGTCGGAGTGAGTAGCGATGCGTGCTAACCGAGCCAAGCACGTCGCTTTGACAGTCTCTAGCTCTCGAGACACAACCACATTGGATTCCTCGAAAAAGGCTGCTATCGTCATCAACGCTTGGCGATTGTCACCAACTGAGTCGTGCAATGCTTCGGCTTCCATTGCGAGAAGTCCTGATGCCAGAAGTGTCTGCGCCAAATTCTGGCCGCACTGCAACAGTGCTCGACACAGATTCACATTCTGTTGCTTCTGTGCTAGTGACGCCACCATCGACAAGCACTGAGCTTGGAAATCTTCGTTTTCTGGATGAGAAGATGTGAATAGCTCACTCCACAACGTTGCATCGTGGACGAAAGGGCAAAACGCCCCGCGATTGATACAGAACTGACTGAAGGCAGTGTCGTCATTAGCATGCTTCAGTCGAATACGAACCAGAAGCTCTTCGACCGACTTGGGGACAACACTTTCAGTAAACCCAGCCCAGGGTCTTGGCCGCAGTGCCAATTCCTTCAAACACTGCAACCCTTGAACTCCAAACTGCCGCTCACTTTCGTTTTGTAATAGCGCAAAAGAGCGCCAGTCGGACAGCTGCTGAGCGGACTTCTGGTGCATACTGAAACCACTGGACCATATACCAGGAGTATGGTCGTTAGCGGCCGGTAAGGTTGTTGAGAATCGAACGTGTTCCCCTTCAGCAAAGCACTCGAGTAACCCGAGACACGACAACTCCCACATTTCATCCAGAGTCATCATCTTCAGCACCACCTTCACAATAGCGGCGAGCAATCCTTCCAGTTTGGACCACATACCGAGGCGGCGATAGCATCGTGCACTTTGCTTGAAACACTCGGTAAATGCTCCAAGCGACATTCGCATCGATGTGATGGGAGATTGGAAACACGCCAACACCGCAGCATCTGGCATTGCATCGAGCATACCAATTAACGGGTGGAGAATTTCTTCGTACTTCAAAACGGCGTCTTCGTATCGCATTTCCGACTCGCAAACCATTGCTTGTAACCAGCGGAATGGTTCGATTCGCAGCCATCTTGCAGCAGAACCAACGGGTGCTGACGATAGCAACTGGCCAAAACGATTGCTGACCGTCGAGCACATCGATTGACACCAAGAAAGGTATCCGGCCAGCGCATCGGCGTCCTTGTTGTTCACCATCCCCGCACACAGCGACAACACTGCATCGTTCAGTTCCGCTTCAGCAGCCTTGAACTCTTCGAGAGAATCTTCGCTGATCGCGGACACGGGCATATGAAGTAGTTTCGCCATTCGTCGGTGCGCAAAGATTACCATCGCTGTTGCATGATAATTCAATGCATCTGGATGAACGGATCCTTTGGAAATCGCCACGAGAGCGGGGCGTATCCTGGTCAGCCAGTCATCACAAACTTTCTTGTTCGTCCGAAAAAACATGGCAGTCTTGAGGCCTTCGGTGTCGACCGCACCATCACTGGAAGCAGCGGTCGTTGCGTGAAAGATGGCAAACTCAAGGGACGACACAAACTCCAACAGCAACCACTTGGAAATACCAGCTTCGAATGAATGTGCATTTGGGTCCACGCTGCGCATTCTCTGCGGCAAACGATCCCAGATTTTCCGAACTTGCTCAGCAGGATGACGCTGCAGAGTCTCGAGCCGTTGTGCAGGGTTCATTTGCAGGGCTGCGTACATCTTCAAGAGTCGCTCCACGCTTGAAAATGTCTGGGCTGGACCTCCAAAGTGCGTTCGCAACCGGCTGTGCACGCACCACATCGCAGCCTGTCTGGCCATGATAGAAAACGCTTTCCCGCCAAAACAGTCTGTTAAATCTTCGAGATGACTTCGCATCAGTCTGTGGACCTGGTTCCAATCTGCTTCTGTCGCATCAGGGCGCTCGAGCAAGGTCCAAATAGCTTCGAAATCGGCAAGCGCGAAGTGGGGAGACAATACCATCTGATGATTGTGAGATAAAGCGCGCTGGCTGTCTCTCGCAAGCAAATTTCGCGCCCCAACTCGTGGAATCAACACTTCCGTGACCTCTTGATGCACACGAGCGTCTGGATCGGCCACAAGATCGAAGGCAAGATCAATGATCTCGGCGCTTCCATCTTCGCAGTGCGACGCGAAGACAGACAAACATCGCACAATTCTTCGGCGGAGCAATGGATAGTCCCGATGGATGAGTCCACGCAATCGTCGAACCAGACGCGCCACTTGCGCGCCACTCATATGATGTTTGAGGTCGGAGTGAGCAACAATCGTGGACAACACGTCGAGAATCTTCAGAAGCATCGGAATTCGCGGTGGCCCGTCCTTGATCATGCGTTTGCCTCCATGGCGAAGAGCTTCAAGACAGCATTGCGTCAAAGTGGACAGTGATCGATCTGCTTGCTTCAACAAGTCCAAGGAATCTGCGCAAACCATTTGCTTCAACGCTATGTGCGTCATCGACATTGCCAGCACCCCGAACTGATGCGTCAGTGGAGTCATCAGCACGTGCTGCACAAGTTTTACAGCTTCCTCAAACACATCACCCATCAGACTCGGGTCAAGTTCGGTCTCCATGTCCGTCGTTGCCGTGAACACCCGCGGCTTCATGACCAGAGCAAGCGCTGCAAGAGTAAATGAGAGGTAGGAGCTGTCGTTAATCCGCTGTCTCCAGCTATGGAGGACCATCTGAGTCGAAGAGACACGTGAGTCGACTGCACCCTGTGCCCACCCACATTCAATCGGTGACCGCGTACCTGAGCAGCCATCAGCCCCGATACACGCAGCAACGCGACATAGAGCTTCGTCAAGGCTTTTGCCATGTGGAAGTGCTTGACGCGCAGTAGAGCTTGGAACACTTCGTCCTCGTCTTTTGACGGCACCTTTTCCGACAGAAGTGCAGCTGCATCCGGTACCACGACTGCAGCAGGCATTGTCACTGCAGTGAAGGTCATCTTGCTGGCACAGTCCACAATTGCCAGCAGATCGTTTATCACTGTGTCAGATCGATACGTCAATAGAGCTGCTTGAACAAGCAGAAAACGAGCAGACAGCATCCACAACGACGTAAACGAGTCCGGCATCGCCTCGGCGATGGACACCAGACACTTGGAGCACATATCAACGCAGTAGAGGCTGAACACGTTGAAGGTTTGTGTCAGTATGAGCCCAACACGAGGCAATCAGCATGGCACGCACGAATACGCTGCTCGCGGGGCTCCCACAACAGACGTGAGCACTTTACTCAGTGGGCTCGTCACTCCGTCGGTCATCGTCAGGGCTGCACATGACACTGCAGTGAGCAACAAACCGTGATCGCCAACCTGGCACGGAAGGCACTTACCCAGTGATGGCACACATTTTGCGACCACCACGAAGCACACCATGAGCGTATCCAGTCGAACATCATCTTCACTGTTTGGTGTGGCGTCCGGTAGACAAAGTGCGGCGATGTCCTGGCACACGTGCAAGCAAAGTGAGCCTCTCTGGTTCGACCATAACACATGGCACCAAAAAAGGACGCGTACGTTGGAAAACGATGCAAGCAGTTGTTGGCTGAAGACACTGTTATCAGCCCACAACTGGCGCAAATGGTGCAGCACAAAAATGGCTTGTTCGCTGTTGCAGCACCCGTTCGCGAGGATTAGCACAGGGATTCGCACGTCTCCGTGACAGCGAGCGAAGAAGGTCGTACCGGACGCTACGCGAGGTCGTCGCATTCATGGCCCATCCGATCAGCACGTCGGCGATATCGACGAAATGAGCCTGGAACCGACGCAGCAGCAACGACTGGAACTGTGCGCTTTCGACCGCCAGCAGCATGCGCAGGTTGAACACTATGCACTCAACGAGGTCTTCTTGGTCGGCATGATCCAGCAGCAGTCGCCACATTTGCAGCACACGCGCCAGGGCGCCATCGACTTCGAGGAACTCGATTGTGCGCTCGTTCCACAGCTGCTCACCGGTGCCGTTGCTGTCACTGTTGGTCGTCGTTGACGAGGCCGCTGCGCCTGTTGTTGTTGTTGGTGGTGGTGGTGTCGATGTAGCTGTCGCATCACTTGCCATTGGCAGGCGCGCCATGGCCATCAGCAGCACGCCGCTGGCCCAGTCGACGAACCACACGTCGTACGTGATGTGCGTCTGCTGTGCGATCCACTCCACGCACCTGTCCGTCCGTCAATCAGTCCGTCAGTCAATCATCCATCCATCAGTCAACATGACCATGACGGAGCACCATCAAGCGCACCTGCGGGGATTATGAGCTCCCAAGGCCTTGAGCATGGCCAGCATGCTGTCCTGCAGCTCTTTGGCGCCTTTGCCCGGCGCGGCCATGGCCTCTACGGCCATGCCCAGGTACGGCTCGAACGAGAGATAGACGTTGGCCTGCGCTGTCGGCAGTTGCTGCAGATACGCCTCAAGCTGTTGCGCCGCGCGCAGGCGCTGCTTGGTCGGCACGAGCTCCGTGGCCAGGACGGTCTGGAACGCCACGAGCGGGTTGAAGCTCAGGTTCGCAGTCGCATGCGTCGTCGCGCTGGTCGCTGCTGCTGAAGTGGCCTGGCTGGTCGAGCTTTGGGCCGTCGCATGAGTGGCGGCGCTGGCGTCGGCGGCGGCGTCGGCCGGCAGTTGAATGGCGGGCGGAGGCGGAGGCGGAGCAGGCGGGAGCGGTGGCGGCGGGGAGGGCGAGGTCATCTGCGGTGCAGGAGGAGGAGAAAGGTGCATGCAGAGGCACGCAGCGGGCGGAGGCGGTGGACGGCGGGGCGCTCAGAGCTCGCTCACGTCCATTCCGCCGCGGCCGTGCGTTCGTGCGTGTCCTCCCGACCCAAAATGCAATGGCGCACCGCGCGAGCCGCACCTAGTGGATCGCCGTAAGTGCGGCAGATGGCTGCATTCCCTCTCTAATGTGATCGAGGGCGGATCGACTGCGTCGGTGGCACGGAGGAGGACTTCGGTCGAATAACGACCTTCATGCATCGGTTCTCCTAGCTGTGAGCGATCGCTGGTATGATGCATTGGAAACTGCCGAATTGCGTGTCTCGTCGTGTGCGAGATGATTGAGGTGGGGTGGGCTTGAATGGTGGTGATTTGAGAATCCTTCTCGTGAATTCAAGCACCATGCCAGTTTACTGGAACCCAGTTTGTCACCAAGTCGGGCTCTGCATTCAGGTGCTGGATACGCTTGGGGTTGCAGCCGCTTCTGGCCGCGACGCTCCACTTTTGCGGGGGTTGAGCGCACTGTAGGTCACAACGAGGTTCGAGAGCGCGGTCCTATAACCACTGGTAATACAGTGTGGCTTAATCATCACCATGTTGCCCGACTAGAAGATACCGTAGCAGTTAATACGTGCGCTCATGCCGATGCTGCTTGTCGTCACCGACCTGTGACGTGGTGCACAAGCTACCCGCACCTTGCTCCACATATCAAGTGCGGTCCCAAGTACCCTAGCACCTCTACAAAGGCATTCCTGCTGAATCGCATGTCTGCAGTGATGGATCGGCATCCATCATCATCATCATCATCATCGTCAACGGAATGGCCCAAGTGGCGGTGAACGGCTACTCGCTGGCGCTGTGTCTCCTCGTGGTCGAGCTCGTGGAGCGGACGCAAGATGAGAGCGCGCAAGACGAAGAAATGTCCTTCAACGAGAGCGGCGTGTGGGAGCGCGTGCCGCCCGACTGCCAGCGCCGCCGCTCCCCGGTCTCCAAACGCGCCCTCAACGGCCTCGCGCGCTTCCTGTGCGATGAGCTGCAGCACCCGCTGACGACGGAGACGCCGCTGGCCAAGCTGCTGCAGCGCCTGACCGCGGCCGTCAAGACCGATACTGACGGTGACGACGCGCGGGTGCTGGCGACGGCGCTGCTGACGCATCTGCGGCGCGTGACGTCGCCCGACGCCGCCCACGACGCGCTCGGCCGCATCGCGGCGTGTGTGGCGCCATTGTCCAAGTCCCAGGATCGCGACGGAGACAACGACGGCGTCGACTCGACCAGCGTCCAGCTCGTGCGCCGCAGCGTGCTGGGCGTCTGGGTGCGCAAGTTCCTGTTGCAGGGGCACCGAGCGCTGTTTGACGGGCTCGCGCGGCTGTACGAGAGCGCCACGGCGTACGTGGCGGCCTTTGATGAACTGCCAGCGCGTGAGGCGCCGGCGTCGCGACGACGCATGAGCTCGCTCGAGTGGCGCACCGGCGGCACCGAGGACGACACTTTGCCGCTGTCGCCCATTGTTGGTGCGGCAGCGACAGCTATGGCCACTGGAGAAGACCCGAACACGTCGATGAGGGATCTGTCGTTGATAGACGAAGGACAAGACAGCAGTCAAGACAGAGACGAAGCTGCATTAGCTAGTGCCGCGTGCGATTTGCACATGTGGACGAGAGATCAAGAGAGCATGGTCACGGCCGACCTGATCCAGCACATTGGACGAGCGCAGCTGGATCAGCACAGTCGCGACGCACATGTTCGTTCAGCGCTCGTGAAGGAGGCCGACTCGTCCGCCACAAGCAGAAGCAAGGGCGGCCAGAGCAGCTCGCGCCACCCAAGCGCCATCTTCCTGCGATACTTGGACGCGTTGAGCCGACAGGACTACCAGTGCGCTCTCGACAGTCTTCATCAGTACCACGACATCACACTCTGCTCTCGTCAACGCGACCGTGGCGGAGCCCCAGCCGCCGGTGCAGCAGGTGCTGCTGGTGCAACGAGTGATGCAGCGCAGGCCGCCAATCCGACAGTCGCGCACCTGCACTTCCAAGGCACGGGCGTGCAGTATGCAGCGCTCAACCTTGCTGGCTTGCACGCAGTGTTCGGTCACCACCAGATCGCGTACGAATGCATCCAGGAGGCCATTCGAGTGGCGCAGCACCATGGTGACCACGTGTGCGTGGCGTTTGCGCTGTCGTGGCTTGTCAAGATCAGTTATCGCCTCGGGCGCAGTAAGACCGAAGTGTTGGCGCTCATGGACAGCTGCGTCGAGCGCGCCAAGGAACTCAAGCTGGCGTCGCTCCAAGTTCTTATGACGTTCACACACGTGGAAGAAAGTCTGCTTCATGGACGACCACTGCATCACCCAAACGGCGCTCACGAATCCACCACAGACGTGAGTTCTGCCTTTCATACGATGCTAGCTTATGCAGCATCGCCAACACCAGTTCCTCGCCCGCAAGAGGCTTGGGAAGCACTGCACGCGGCGGTGCACATGGTTGGCACCATCACAACGCCCCTCACAACCGCCACCGGCGGTGGACACGGCGTTGGTCCTGGCGGTCGACAGCTACCTCCTGGAATGCAGAACGCGCAGCAAGCAGCAAGCACTGGCAACGCCCATAGCGCGCAAACGGCTCTGGGTGGTGCTGGTGCAGGAACTGCGGCTGGAGGTGTCCCGTGGACTAACTCGGTCCAGTCTGTGCTCGACACGATGTGGAAGCTGAATGGCAAGTCGTGCTTGGCTATCTCTGGTGCCTGGCGTGTGCTTGGGAACCAGACGCTTGCCGAGACATTCAGCGATCTGTACGAGACGTGCTACGGCGATGTGGCGAGTGCGTCCGAAGTTGCTGCCGCGTTGTGTCAGCGAGCGCTGTCGGCAACACCCAAGGTCTTGAGCACTGGCAACTTCTCGGGTGACGACAATGTCCATGCCAGAGGGCTTGTGTTTCTGCTTGATTCCAACGATCGGTGCGGCGGTGGATTGCTGGCCCATGTGCCGTGCCAGCGCGCATGCCATGAGATGTTCTTCCGCTGGGCACTCGGAGCTGGCGAGTACATGCGCGCCACCGCCCACGTCGAAGCTTTGCTGGCGCTGTCACCTCGCGACAAAGATCTTCCAACGTACGTCTGCGCTCAGCTGACTCAGTTGCGACTGTGGGGACGCATGGGTTTTGTCAACAAGTGTTTGGACGCTGCTGGACAGCTCAACGCGTTGTGTTCCGAGCACGAGATGTTGTACTGGCAAGCAGAGGTGCTGCTGTTGATCTGCACCGTGCAGCTTCAGGCTTCGATCCCGCACGCTCCGTTCGATTGTCTCAAGACGTTGCTACAGTGCATCGACCTCAGTACACGGCATCACTACGACTCGATCCTTGCTCGCGCGCACCTGGTGATGACTGAGCTGTATCTGCACATGGGGAAGGCGTCGGCAGCCATGGAACTGCTGAACACGCAGATGCCGTTTGTGATCGAATGCGAAGATGTCGAGACCCAGGCACACAGCTACCTGCTGCTGGCGAAGGCAGCATTAGCAAGAGAAGAGGACGACGTCGCACCGGTTGATCCTAGTGATGGCAGCGTCCTCAATTTCCTACACCAAAGCCACAACCTGTACCTTGCTTGCCGCAACGCCCAGCAACTGCAGGAAGTGTCGTACCTGCGCGCCATGGTTCACCATCGAGATGGCAACGCTGAAGCTAAAGAGGCGAGTGCCGCTCAGTTCGAGGTCTGGCAAGCTCATCTTCAGCGCGCGCAGTTCCGATCCGTAGAAGCGACGTTTGATTCGCGTTCGCCCGCGCAGATGCGCTCGATCATCACCAGTCGATCGCAGGCATGGCCGAACAGCGCTTCTCTGCCGGACGTCGATCTTGATGGCGTCGGCTTGCATTGAGCTGAGCGCTGCGGTTGTTTTGTCGTTCGGGTCCAAATACTTAACTATTCATTGAGATAAGAAACTGCAGCGTGCTCTACAACTCTGTGGACTGGATGGCGACTGCGTCGATATTTTACTGTCCTGGAGGTGGTCGCATCATCGGCGGTGGGCCTGGAGGACCACGCATGCCTGGCGGAGGCACCATGCCCATGCCTGGCGGCGGCATCATGCCTGGCGGCGCCATACCTGGAGGTGGCGCCATACCAGGCATGCCACGGGCCATCATGCCTGGAGGACCAGGCGGCACCATGCCGCGGCCACGGCCGTACGCTTGTGGTTGAGCTTGAGCAGCCACTACACCAACAATATCAGTCAGTTGCCGTCCCATCACCAACAACTGTGCATCAATATACACGCGATCTTACCGTGGCCTGGCTGCATCAGGCCTGGCGCAGGACCACCCATGCCGCGCAATGGCGCGCCCAATCCCATGGGTGGCGCACCGAGCGGCGCCGCTGGCAGCCCACGACCAGCTGCACGAGCCACGCCGGGGCCAGCAATGCCCGCAGCGTCGCTCTCCTGTGTCAGTGGTGGTCCTTCGACGGTCAGCGACACAATGTTCTCGCCGCGCAGCAGCACGAGCCCCAGATGCCGCTTCTCGACGCGCTCTTCGCTCGTCGTGCTCGTCTTGATCTTGGCCTTGAGCGTGCGGAACTCCTCGCAGTCGCCCAGCACCACGTTCATGTGCTTGTCAAACGCCATGAAGTAGCCGATGAGCACGCGCGAGTCCTGCAGCGTCACCTTCATGCGGTAGTTGATGTAGTTGAGCATCTTGCTGCTCTTGTTCATCACCTGCACACCACGTCCCCCAAGGTCAGCCACGACATGATGAGGACACCATCAAACGCGACGATGTTGATACGCACCATGGTTGCTTGTGTGTTGATGCGCGGTCCGGGTGGTCGGTCAGTGGGAACACGTCCAGGCGTTGCTGTCGGGATCGCGCGCTTCTTCGTTCGCTTGCTGCTGCTCCCAAGCGATTCCGCCCACCCAGCCACAGCTGCCGCTGGGAACACCTTCGCGCAACATTCACGCAGCCCGATCCGTCACTCGGGCAACATGCAGTGAAAGTGATGGTTGCCAATGAATTGACCAATCACAAGTAAGGGCTCTGGCAACGATGATGGATCATCACATCATTATTGATGGCGGCGATCCATCAAAGTGCTTCCACCATCAGTGTTGCCTGATGGAGGCCGACTTGACAAGACATCGTTTGCTTGGTATTGTTGGACCGTAATGGCACTGCAAAACCGTGGCTCTGAGCGGGTGCGCTGCCTCCACCACCAACAGACGCAGACCTTTAAAAGATGAAGCAAATTGATGCTGCCGCAAGCAGGCAGAGCAAAGACGTATGATTGCGTTTAGGGTGCTAGCGGCGATCGTTTGGCAGGGCGTACTGGAATGGCTTGAGCAGGCACCGGCGACTGCTTGCGCTACGCTGTTGCGCTTTCCGAGAGAAGGGCGCCGCTGGCCACATGCGCACATGAGCAGCATATAGCGGTCCTCATTCCGAGTCCCGACAGACTTGCGAATCAACACTACTTTGTTTCAGACACCCATCTACTGGCTGTCACGATATCGGACGGCAACCATAATCACATACGCACACACAGCAATCTAAAGAACCGTTTTGGCCAGCGCATGTGCGAAGACGTCGGCTTCGTTGGAGCGACGCGCCAAGTGTGCGCTGGCTGTTTTTGCAATTTGAGGAAGGATCACGCAGGAACCAGGCGGGCGCTCCGGCGCCCTCGACTCGGCTGCTGCAACGTTCCGTTCATGCAGAGACATGTATTCGTTTTCCGCAACGTGCGCCTCTGCGATTCAGCTACGACACGATGGGTCACGCCTTAGTGCCATAGAAGAGGGTTTGCAGTGACGCGATTGGCCAGAGCGATGCCTAAAGTTGCCGTTGCTAGCTCAAGTGAATGGAGCGGCGAGTCCTCGAGCGGGCGCCAGCGACTGCTAGCGCACGATTCCGCCTCTTGGGTGCCACGGTCTGGAAGATGAAGGAGCGGAGATGCAAGCGCGGCACTGCCGAGGCTCAGGCGCGCCCTACGGGGCTTCATCCGTTTTGAGGCCGCGGAGAGACATCGTCCATGAACGGGCGCCCTAGCCAATGCAGGGGCGCGTGGCGTACGATCGAGCTGCGTGGCTGCCGCGGCGTGGCTCTCACAAGTTGTTTTCCCCCGTGGAGCGCAGTGCTGTGCTTTCTTGTCGTCCCAAGTGATCAGCAGAAGTGCTTCAGCTACCGGTCGTGATGCTTCTCAAGTTGTTGACGTCTGGAGCGGCGATTGCCAGTCTGGGTGTTGGCATGTCGCGCGCCAAGTATGTCGAGTTCAACCACGAATTGGCGCGATCGTATGCCAACCAAGGAATTACGTTCTTGGCGGACATCATGGAAGTCGATTCGAAGGAGCTCATGGCCTCGACTGTTGATCGAATTGGATGCTCGACCTCCGATACTTCCAAGGTGAATGACAAGGTGACGGTCGTGTTAGCCATCTCCAAGTGCCTCAACGATTCATCAATTGCCATGATCGATGAATGGATTGCCAAGATCGAAGACAACGACCACCTCATGTACTTCAAGGATGGTCAGTCGGCTCCCATTGCGTTTGAAACGCGTGTCGTCCCAGGCGCATGCCAGGCACGCGACGAGCGCAACGCCGCAGGCCTGCACGACACCGAGTTTACCAAGCACTTCGATAACACGTGGGAGCAAGGTGGAGCCAGGTTGACGGCTGAAGAAGTGACGGATGACGACGTCAGCCGAATGGCGACGTTTGCGAAGTATGGGCATGTCTTGGCGGGACTGCCGGACTTGCCAGCGACGAAAGAGACTCCAAGCGTGGCTCCAATTGGTGTCATCTCGTTTGTCACGGATTCGGTCTCGTACAGTGAAGTACAGCAATACGAACGCATCAACCAAATCGACAAGGCTTTCAACTTCCAGATCTGCCATAGCGGCTCCAACTGCGCCGGAAACTTCGAGAACTGCGTCTTCCTACAGGAAACCGTGGACTTGTTCCTCTATAACCCGTTCACGGTGACGCGTGCATTCAAGTGTGACAAGCTTGCTGGAGGCGTGCCAATCTCGTACATCGGTGCAGACGGTAATCGCCACTGCTACTGCTCGTGCCCTGCAGGATATTGGCAAAAGAAGGGCGACGATGGCTCCTGGTCTTGCGAGCAACACACGAACAGCCTGTGCGACTGCGAATGGCAAAAGCGCCTGCACGGATATCAGCATAAGGTGACCACGGAGCTGGCGACGTGCTCGTTTGACCATATTGCTACCTCCTGGGGCGTCGATGTGCCATTTCCATCGGACAACTACGTCGCAGACGGTCGCACAAACGCAGAGGATACCGGAAACTTGAAAGCTGGGCCACGCATCAAGCTGAGCCGATACCAGTCGTTCGACCAGATCATCAAGTGGAGCAAGCTCGATGCCGTTTTGAAGGCGGCAGGAAAGACTGGTGTTCAGCCGTCGGACTTGCTCGATGGATGGGCTGCCAGTGTGAAGAAGTACGCGCTGACCGCTGGTGATGCAACCGCAACGGTGGACGTTATTGCGAACCCTCCAAGTGCCACAACTGACGCTTTGTATCCTTGGAAGGTGTATCAGTCGACACGCGTGAGCGTCATCGACGGATTGGGCTTCACCGCTTATGGCAAGTACCACTTGGAAGTCAACGCTAACGACTACAGCAAGGACGCCACGTGCAAAGGCTGTGTTTCGATCGTCGATAACAACCGGCCTCGTCATTCAACGACGTGCCCTGTTGGATTCAACGACAACGTCTTCTCGGTTGCCCAGGGAGATACGTCGTACATGTCCGAGATGACCGGTGACAACCTTGACAAAGCCAACGGCTTGGTGGGTGCCTTCTACGACTTCGGTGACAAAGCCACCAACGACGCGTGTGGTAGCCCACGCTGCGACGACCAGTCTTTCCAGATCCAAGATTTCTTCCAGGCAGCGCTTGTGGATGGCAAGTATGATGACGGCAGAACGTGCTTCAACAAGGACGCTGTGCGCTCGGCGTTCTTAAGTAACCCAGCTTCCGTCGTCAACCCGCTTGTGGATGCTACTGGCGCTGCTAAGCAGGATGACACTCCCGTCACGACGCACTGTACTCGTTGCTGCAGCTACGCCACGAAGCTAAAGGAGTGGTGGGTTGACTACACGTGCGGCAAGGACTACGACCTGGAGTACTGTGACGGTCTAGACTCAGAGTCGTGTTCGCTCAAGCAATGCCTCACCATGGATGGCAACACACTCGCCACTGCGGCAGCGCGTATTCGCCAGTCGTATGTTGATGAATCCAAGGCTGTGATCGATGCACTTACCGAGAAGGTCTACCAGACGCATACACAGATCCACCGCGCGCTTCAGTGCACGGCGTTTGAAGGAACTGATGGTGTGTGTGACTTCAAGGCTGCCATTTCAGCGCTTCTCGAGACTAGCGTGAGCTCTAACTTCCCAGTCACCGGGTACGACATTAAAAAGTATGTCTACTGGCGCTACCGTGTCAAGGGCGACGATGCTGGTTGGCGCCTGGTGAGCGACAACTTCATCCACACTTTTGCCACGCCGGAGACCAAGATCACGCTCGAAGCATGGTCGAATTGCGGCGTTGTGCGGCGATTCTACTTCTACGTCGTCTTGCACACGCACAGTATTGTCAAAGTGTGTGATCACTTCGAAGACATGTGGTACCAGACTTCTGTGTCCCCGGCCAAGGTCACGACCGATCTCTGCGCCTATCCGAAGAGCGACTTCGCTGAGCTTACGTTCGATTATCACCCAAACGTTGGTTTGCAGTACGACGGCAACCAGCTCATCATGCAGATCTCTGCAGTTCAGTGCAAGCTCACGATCCACGACGACGTCGGCGACCGTGGCACCGGTGTCCAAATCGTCAACGTTGTGGCAGACTCGCCAGAAATTATCAAGCGTTTTGCCGTTGAACTGATCAACAAGGACATCACGATGGCGATCACGCGCTTCCGCGTTGACTGCACGTTCACCTACAAGCGTTATGACAAAACGACTGCACCAGTTATTCCGTGCAGCAAGGAGTTCTCAATCAAGGACTGCACTGGCCCTCAAATCGATATCCCAGAAGGCGAGTGCCGCTACGACGACTGCGCCGGCAAAGCACTACCGGGACCATTTGAAGCCTGCGGTGGAACCATCGTCCGTTCAACGGCGACGGCAACGACGCTGTCGACGGATGACAGCGGATGCTGCCAAGCATGCCACTCAACAACGACGTGCAACCCAATTCTGGGACTCCCCAACGTGGCGGACGACATCAAGCGGTGCGAGCCAACGACCGGAGAGCCACCGCTCACAGACAAACTGTCTCATCCAATCGTGATCAACCTGATGGCCGAAGCGATGAACAACCTAGGTGGGCACACCCTGTTGCTGACCGTGGTGAGCGGCAGTGCGGTGATGGCAATGGTGGCATTGGTCGTTGTGCGCCGTCGCCAGGTCAACGCGGCCAAGATCGACGTGGTCGACGATGCGTACTACCCGTTGTTGCACTAAGTTCAGCGATTAGCAAGTGTCATCTCCACATTATTGCGTGGGTCGCCAATGGCAATGCGTGTCTTCATTCAAAATCAATACACTGCTTTGTTGGATCAATGGGGTGTGTGCGTCACATGTTGTTATATTGATGGATATACAGTCTATCCGTTTCGAGCAATGTTTAACAGATTGCGCAACTTGCGCCTTTCGCTTTTCTGGAGGCTGATTGGCCAATATGACAGTTGCGGAAATTAAACTGCAGGCAAGGACAACTAACTCTTGTGGTATCGGTTTAGAGGGGTGATAAGATATTGTAGGTGCCGACTAACGTGCCGCTCGCAAATATCGCGACATCTACGACACGTATGAGTGTCAGTCAGGTTTCGGTGTACGTGATGGCGATCCACCGTCAGTACAAGCAACTATCAAGAAGTTTCCGTTCTTCTACGACATTCATGAGGTGGGGTGCCGCGCCAATATCAACCCACCGTACGTAAGCGACGCACACTGGGGTTTGATGGTCAGCGAGAGTGACATCGATGAAATCCAGGAAGAAGAATATACCAACGCAAGGCCACTACCACGTAAGCGTAAAGCAACGGGAGCACAGGAGGACGAGCTAGAGTTAAAGAGGTCGATGTTTGAGGCAGAAATGTCAGTGCCTAAAGGTGCTTGATATGAAGCAGGACCAGTTTGCCGGAATGTACGGGCTACAACGACGCAAGGTGGGCAGCAACGACGCATCGCGGGCAGTGATGGGGAAGAAAAGCAGCAGTAAATAAGAGGAACAGTACATATATATGTGATTACACTGATCTGTGCAAGTGCGGGGTCACAAACGCAAGTGCCGCGATACGCGCGCCAAGACATTGACGCCCTTCGCACGCTCTGTCGTGCGAGACATGCCCGCGATTCTTGAAGTGGCAGGCACTCGACGACGGCATGCAGCTATTAGTAATTGGCAACTGCAACTTGCATCGGAAATACACGTGCACCTCAAAGATGCAGAATGCATCTGTCATGCCGTTGGTCAAAGCCAAACTGCGTTGTTGCCATTGTCGCATCTTTGATTACCACTGTTGTTAGACCGAGCACAAATCGGGTCTTTGTAGACCGTTGCAAAAATGAACGCGAACTTTGGCCATTTAAAGGGACTGGTATGGACGGGATGGGTGCGACTTTTTGCGGGCAAGGCGCTCAACCAACTTGCGCGCTCGTTCGCCTTCTATTGCTCAAGTTATCAGCAGTCGAAGTCATAGCAAAAGCTGCGCCACGCCAATTCCGCTCGATCGTTCTCTCGAAGTGATCCGTGAAGGAACAACGAGCATCCGTAAGGCATCGGCACCGTAAAAAGTCAGCTACAGTACCTTGCAGTGGCGCAACAGTGCACACAAGGAGAATGTCGTCATCCCACCCACCAGGGGCGGCCACAACAGGTGCTTTCAGATGACGAAGAGCAAGGCATCATCGAAGTCATGAAGCACAGAGCAGGCATCTTTCCACCAAGCCTTGACACCTTGCTACGCAAAATGGTGGGAGCACGAAATTCGACGACAGAGACACCTCATTTCGCTGCATTACTCGGAGTCGTGCGTTTGCAGCTAAGTGATCATACCAGGGCTCGTCTAAAGCGAGAGGGTTTGAGCGAGACGGCTTTGCAAGTCGTACACCTCGCGAACCAGTAATTGGACGTTGGTCCGACCGTCAAAGAACCCAAGAGCGCCAGTAAACGACCATTTGCCAAGGGCAGTGTATTGACAACGTGATACGAGTAGATTGCAAAAGAAAAGGCGTATGAGCAGATTGAAAAAGAAAAGACCCAAAAGGCCACCAAAAAGCACGACAGAGCCGTCATATAAGTCGCGAGTTGAAGCATATGAGGCAGAAGAAGCACTAACCCAACAAATCGTGAAGAAAGAGAAGAAAACCCAATGTGGCACCGCAAAGGGTGCTGCTAGCGCTGTAAAGCATGCCAATCCACCGACTCACACACGGGAAGCGCAAGCCGGGCCCAAGTGCCACCTGCACCTATGCAACCGTCACAGAAAGTCAATCTCATTGATCGACGAGTCAAGACGAATTGGGTTCGGCAGAATTGCCTTCCGCAGATAATTCAATGGTGTGGTCATTCTGACTGTGTCAAGAGCGACCCACAATTCTGCACACCTGCTGTTTTGGGCAGCACTGCGTCAGTCGACGCGTATGCATAATTCGTTCTCATATTGTAGCGCTGCTGTCACGAATAGATCTGTATTTATGGTGTGTTCTTCTCATTTTCTCGAGGCTCCTGAGGTAACCCGATAACCACTCCAGACAGATAGTAATGTGGTCAGAAGCTGTCCAGTTCAGCGCATTCGACTTGACGTAAATATGCATTATATGTAACGGGGCCGTTGGCCCGTTCTCTGATTGGCTCATATTCTGTATATCTGCATTCCTATTGGTAGATATTGGTCGTCACTCTGACGACCAAGCATTGCATGTCGATCAACGCTGACCAAGCGATTAGCGCTTGGTTGCAGCGTAACAGCACTCGCTGCTCAATACATC
>NSDO01000211.1:117449-146127 GCA_002286825.1 Lagenidium giganteum | reverse complement strand
GCTGAGATCGAGCAGCTGGCGTTCTCGCCATCGCACTTCGTGCCAGGCATCGAGGCGTCGCCAGACAAGATGCTGCAAGGCCGTTTGTTCTCGTATCCCGACACGCAGCGCCACCGTCTTGGCGTGAACTACCAGCAGATCCCGGTCAACCGGCCACTGAAGACGCCACAGACATACCAGCGCGACGGATTCATGTCGGTGACGGGCAACATGTTCGACGCGCCGATCTACTTCCCCAACAGCTTGAATGGCCCCATCGAGAGCTCGGAAACTGTGCACCACGCGTACACGGGCGAACACGCACGCGTGGACAAGTACAGCACTGTGGACGATGACAACTACCGACAGTGCGGCGAGTTCTACCGCAAGACGCTGAAGGCGGACAAGCGTGCTCGGCTGGCGGCCAATATCGCTGGCTCACTCGTGAACGCGTCGAAGGCAGTTCAACAACGCGCCGTGGCCAACGTATCAATTCGCGCTGAGTCCGTATCTGCACCAAAACGCGCCTAACGCTCTCTCGAAAAGGCGCTGTAAACTTTAAATCACCGAGGAAAATTGTCCACATCGGTTTTCAATCAAGTGGAAAAAACCGTCTGCTGATAAGCCTCACGTTTCCAAATGGATAAGACTCATTTTTGATATTCGAGCCTGTTTAGCGCGGATTCACTCGATGTCTTCAATTTTCTCGTCTTTCTCTTCCTCTTCGTCGTCCTCATCCACCGGTTCCTCCATATCGTCGTCTTCTTCGTCCTCGTCGTCGTCCTTCTCCACTTCATCTTCCGCACTGCGTTTGTCTTCGTCGCTCGTGGCTTTCTCGCGTTTGCGCTCTTCCTCGCATTTGGTGTTGGCTCTAGGGCGTTTGTGGCCATTGTAGGTTTGGCAAAACGTGGCCGTTTCACTAGCCGTCTGCGTTGGTGGCTGGAGGGGGTCGCGTGAGTGCTCCGTGGGGATGTAGGGCTCCAACGTTTTGAATAGGTCGACAATCTTCTCAGGGTTGGGACCCTTGTGCTCAATAGTGACAAATGACTGCAATAGACTTGCCACGGCATCGGCGGACAGTGTTTGCTGAATAGAGGGCATCAACAAATCCACCGACACAGTTGCGGCGCTCGGGCGAGTCCGACATATCACAAATCCAGTATTGTCCGCCGACATCTCGAAAATTTGGTACTTCTTCAACGCAAGTCCTTAAGTCCTTGTAGAGCTTGCGCAGCGGGTCCTTGAACGAACGGAACCCAGGCGAGTGCTCCGACAGACAGCACGAGTTTGACGTTGCTGATGCTTCCACACAGTCGGCGAGCTGGCGCAGCGACCACACGTCGTGTTTGGCGTAATTGCGTTTGATATTGCCGAATCCACGATGGAAATTGTTCTTGGTATGTCCTATAACGAAGAACACCAGTTTTGCCGCTTTGAGGTGCTTTGCGAGAGTGAGAAACATCAGGAACTTGATCATGGTATTATGCTTGTTTTGGCCTGAGTTGTTATCGGCGTAGATATCCCACGTCTTCTCGCTATCCAGGGCATCGTCGTAGATTCCAGCGGCTTGAGCGTACTTGTTTAGCATGGACACCACCTCTTTGCTTCCCTTGCCGGCGGTCCTCTCGCTGTAAATGTAGTTGACTTGCGCATTCGTGAGGCGGTGTAGATGCCGGAAACAGATACCGAGGTGAGAGACATGAAGTACCAGATTGACGGCGTATTCGCCATGTGCAGAAACGCAACAATCTGCTGGCATTCGCGCACGACTGGCCGTACAAGGCACTGTGATAATTCAAATTGAGTCTAATCAGCCGGACGGAATTCAAAATGAGTCCTATATGCAAAAACGGACTCTCGCCTCATTGCGGCGGTATCAGCAACATGTCGTGCTTGCGCTTTTGCTTTGTCGGTCGTCATGCCAACGCTTCTTGGAAAGTCTTGGACACATATCGACGCGAATAGTCTTGATCGGATGATCTGGAAACTGTGCCTTCAGTTGAATGATGCAAATCAACAGTTTTGGCATCACCTCGTTTCTCGAAGTGAGCAGTTGCACCTTCGAGTAGCGAGCGGCTGTGACTTTGACGTTCGCGTGTGGAGTGCGAATCTGGATATGCGGACAATCTTTGCGCAAAATCTCCTGGAACTACGAGATTGAACGGGAACAAACTCGGCGTCCTCGTGCTGCATCTGGGCGCCGAAAAGCAATCGCAATATCTCCCACGTGTAGTGAGCGGGCAAAAACGTGTAATTCACCTTTATGGTATCGCGACACGATGCCTCCCTTAGTTTTCTGGCGGCGAAGCCGACCTGGTGCGACAGTGCCTATCTTCAGCGCGAACGCTAAATGCCACTTCACGAGACTTGGGCGATCAACGTAGCTTGCGTAGGAGTTCTTGGTATTCGCGTGCTCCTTGGGATGGAAGCCGTTAGCAAGCTGTGCTCGCGCGGCGGTGAGTGCGTTGTTGGATTTGTCGTAGACCATCTGAAAAGCTTTTTTACAGACAATGACAACGTGCGGCAGCGCATACTTGTAGCATTTGCGCTCTCCTCTCCGGTGTGGCCGCGCAGCTGTCAGGCACTCTGATTGCGCGAGGGAAGTCAACAACGACGTTTTCCTTCAGCACTTCTGCTGGCAACGGAGTGACTGCAGCACGTATTCAACGTCTTCGGTATTGCCCTGCAGACACAGCTTCGCACAACACCGCGCCGCACGCAGGGTTTCCACTTTGCTCGCCATCGTGTCGTCTCAGGACCAAGGATACTCAGATGCATTCAATGCACCTATTTCAATTTTCACGCTACGAAATTTTCACGCTATAATAGGGACAGGCAACGCGAGAGCGCAGGTCTGCCCACATCACGGAGTCTTCTGGGCTGTGGAGCCTATCAATACGCACATTTTGTCGGTGACGGTGTTCCACCGCTGCATGGTGCCACACCTCAGCATATTAGTACAGTGGGTCAAATATGTGTTGGCACCCTTACCATTCCGCACGATGATTGTGACTACCACCTCAGCGCCTCACTGCATGGTGCTCTAAACGATGGCAGTGTATTTCTAGTGCTGAGAGTGTGATAGCAGAGATTGGCGCTACACTAGGACCAATAACACCAGGAAGACATGAAATCGCCAAATTTCCGCCACCCAAGTTAATCTTGACACCTTCGCATTTTGCCACAAGCTGACACACACAAGCATACCCGCACGCGCCCAAAGCGGAGACTACATGCAGGGGGTCTAATACTTGGTCGGCCGACCACCAGCGCGAATAACTGCGTCCATAACGACGCGGCATCGACAAGTTTCTTCGGGACTTTTGGGCTCAAGTTGTCCCATGCTTCGCGCAGCACACGCTCAAGCTGCTCCGTTGATCTTGGTGACTTCTTGTACACCTCAATCTCCATCAGAGCCCACATGTACTCGCTGGGATTGAGGTCGGGACTCTGTGGTGGCTGGGGTAGCGTATTCAGACCTATCTCCTGCACGTACCCCTTGATCAGGTTAGCGGCGTGGGCCAGGGCGTTGTCATGCAGGAACAGGAAGCAGTGGTCAAAGTTGAGCTTTGCCATGTTCTGAGGGATGTTCGCTTCTAGCATATACTTGTAGTAGTAGGCGGTCACATTCTCGCGGCAAATGTGCAGCGTGCCCAACCCATCCGCCGTCATACCACCCCAGACCATGACGCCGGCCATCCCGCTCTTGAACGTGGGCTTCAGACACTCGGTGGCAAACTCTTCGCCTGGACGTCGCCACACGTACACTCACCCATCCCCATCCGACTTGCCCACGTAGAACTTGCTCTCATCTGTGACGAGCACTTTCCCTTAATCGTCCAACGTCCAATCCTCGTGCGCGCGTGCGTAGTCCAGGCGCATTTTTTTGGTTGCCGCACTGACGAAGAGCTTCTTTTTTGCTGCACGCCCTTTCAACCCGGCTCGGTGGAGCATAAGGCGTACAGACTCTTCAGTGAGTTTGACATCATGATGCTCCAGTATCTGAGCCACATATGCCGCGCTGACCTTGCGGTCTTTCATCACTTCCCGCACAACGATACGCTCGACGCGCTCATTAATCACAGCTGGGCGACCTGGGTGCGGAATGTTGGACATAAATCCATGCTTGGTGTGCTTCTTCACGATCGCCCAAACCGTGGAGCCCGGCAGAAGCGTTTATTTGGCGATGGTCTTCTAACCATCTCCTGTTTTGCTCAGGCCAATGACTAGCTGACGCATGTCTAGGCTGTGCTCTTTGCGTGAAGTGGGCGCGTGCACTGTACGAGAAAGGAGTGTGACGTCAGCTGCTCTGAACACTGCAGTTAGTGTCCACAGCAAGGTGAGAGCTTACATGGAGGCTCGGTGAGCAGAATGTTGCATGTCTCACAGGGTGTCATCATTCACTTGGACTGGCAATTTTGAGAATGATGAAGGACTGACACCCGTGTCGGCCAACTTTGGTCAAAGTGGCTTTCCTAGTTGCAGAGAAATTCCTCAATTCGAGGTCGCCCGAGGGGTGCCATCGTATAACATATATGCAGCACCCACCGGCGTCGATAAAGCAACACATACAGTGGGTCAGATACTCAAATACTATTTGACCCACTGTACAGTACGTGTTGCTTGATCGACAGTGGGTCAAATACTCGAATACTATTTGACCCACTGTATGTGTTGCTTGATCGACGCACTGTATGTGCTGCTTGATCGGCGCACTGTATGTGTTGCTTGATCGACGCCGGTGGGTGTGCTCGCCGTGCGTCACCAAGTAATACATCACGACAGTGGAAACCGGTCTCATGTGATATCTTGCCCCTTCCTCAGCCCGCATCAAACTGGTGTCTCATATCCACTGCACACAGTAGCATGCAGCATTATATTATCATGCAGTGCTTTCCGGCCTGGAGATCGCTATGGTGAGAAAGCAGGCTGCTCGCTTGTTTCAAAGGTGAAGAAAGCTTCATATTATGTCGGCCAATGTAGTACCTCTTTCGAAAATCCTGATGTCTCACCTGGCTTGCATCGCAAGCGCAAGATCACCGGTCAAGCAAACGGATTCAACGCAATTTTGCCATTGTATTAAAGCAACAAGACTGCAAATAGCAGCAAACTGTCTGTAATGTGGCTGTGGCAAGAGGATAGATGGTTGGGAACGCCTCGCTATGGTAGAACGGATGCCTACCACATGGCCGAGTTTACGGACTTGACCTTGAGAGCACGGGGATAAGTCGCATCTTAGAAGATGGTGATCACTAGTGTCAACGCTGGGCAGTGGCGGTTTGGTCCGCTGCAGGCGCCCATTGTGTCCACCCCATCGAGTCTGCACGCTGCAACGTCAAAGGTGTACAACGTGGGGTCTGTTGAACGATCGGGGCGCCCTGGTAGCAAGTTGACTCGACGCCTGGTTCATAGCTGTTCTGGTCGTGAAGCTTTGCACACGTCGGAGCACTCGAATGTCGTCCTTCGTGGCGCTCACAAACTTGAGTTCTTTGGTGTTGTCGCCGTCACGGATCAATCCTGCCATGGCAGGGGCGGTGAGCAAGGTAGCGAAGGCGGTGATCTTCACTGATGCTGATGATGGGTGATTGACGGTCGTGGTGCTAGATAGAAGCAAATGCGAGAATGAAGAAGCTCAACTCAATAAAGTCCACACCCAGTTTGATTTGCGGCCGAACTTGACGTTGTTGGGCAGAGCTACCCGTCTTGTGCTGGCAACGACTTGGACACTCCAGCGCATCTCCAGTCTCGCCTCAACGGTGGCAAGATAGTGTAAAGTTCTTCTCTTTGATGCTGGACTTGCGATCCTCATGAAACATGAATCACGGGAGAGCTGCCGACTTGAGACAGTGGTACACGCACACGAGCTGATCAGCTGAAAAAAAAGCGAACCCATCTAAGTGTCCTACAGCTGAAAGTGAGCCCATCGAGGTGTGCCAGTGCAATGCCAAATTCATGCGATGTTTGGTGGAATCAAATGTTGCGCGTTCAGACAAAGCACAGCAAAAAAGTATGGCTTCGCGGAAATTCGTTCTGGCTGGCCGAGAGTCAGCGAAACGTGGTCGCAACTGCGCGCGCGCAGAGCTGTGTTGCGATCCGTAAGCGTTAGCTGGCAACCTTCAGACCTGTGCCGATTCACTGTGCTGAGCAGCCACACCAGCACAAAAGCACTTGAAGCGCGCTCCGCTTGAGCACTTAAGGCATTCATACCTCAGAATTAGCGTGTGCAAGTGGTAGTCTGTCGATCAGGACCAGAAGTCCTGACAAGAAGCCAGGGTGATGCAATAAAAATTGGAGCCTTCGGCGGCTTCCTGCATCAGCATTCGACGGAGCAATTTCTAGTTGAGGTTCTTCGCTTTGCGGATGATTTCGTCGATGACAACCCAATTGGTTTTCTCCATCTTGGCAACGATGTCAATAATCGAACGGAAGCGCGACTCGCCCGTCCGAAGCACCGTGCTCACCACGACCCACTCACGTCGGTTCTGCACACGATACTCCGGGTAGTCGGCCAACAAGCGCTCATACGTCTCCCAGTCAAGAACGTATAGCAAGCTCGTACCTAGTGACGAACACGTAGCAGAGCGCGGGATTCCGTACAGCAGCGATAATTCGCCAAAGAAGTCGCCTTCTTCTTTCACCAGCTCGAAGCCCGTTCCCTTGACCAGCACTTTGCCCCGTGCGATGAAGTACATGCTGCGATCAACGTCACCCTTGCGAACAATCGCTTCGGCATCCGAGCAAATGATGTGCTTCAGACACGTCAACAGCGACCGCAGGAAGCACTCGTCGCAGCTGCGTAGGATTGACACGTTGGCTGCGAAATTGCGCAGCGTGTGTTGCGCAATGTCTTCAACCAGCAGCGTAGAGAGACCTCGCACGCCTTCAAAATCGTCGTGACCCTTGTACTTGAGCCATGTGTTGCTGTAGTAGAGCTTGAGGCGCTGTCGAATGTCCCGTGGTACGTCGTTGTTCTTGAGGAAATGGTAGAGCTCAGCCAGATTTTGTTCGAACAGCATCTTGTGCTTGTACGTGGTCTCGATGCGTTCGCCGTGAGCGCCGACGAGGATGCCGAAGATGAAGATGGAGCAAAGGATGACGCCGATCTCGGCCGTGAGCTCGTACAAGTTCATGCTTACGATGTCTCCATAAAAGACGGTCGTGATCGACCCCGCTGCAAAGTGAAGCGACCGCAGGTAGCGCCGCATATAGGACACGTCGTCCAGAGCAGTGAACTCTAGCACGGGCAGCATCTCTTCAGTGGACAGCCATGAGACGTGATCGACGCTGAAAGCATGGAGACTGATGCGGTACCAGACACAGCCGATGACGTGGCCTGCCAGCAAGTAGCCACAGATCGACCGAATGAAACGGAGCGTGCTGTCCGAGATAGGCAGGTTGAGATCAAATGACAGGAACTGAGCCAAGCGGTCACTGGATTCAAACGCCTGCAGGATACGAAGTATTTTGTTGGCCTGGAACACAGATAGCCAGTACCACTTGTAGGTGTCGAAGCGAATTGGGATGCCTGGGACCCACAACAGGAAGTCGAACGGGGCGGACGAGAAGAGGTCGATGGCCAAGCGTGTCTGTGAGCGCCCACTGACGAATTCTTCAGCGCCAGCTTCCATGAGGATCACGCCCTGGAATGCTGTGAGCTTGAGTGCCACGTCGAAGATGCAGAACAGGTCGACGGCCGTAACAAAGCGGATCCATCGCACAAGTCGTGGGTTGTCAGGATCTGTCACGGTTTGCGAGGCAAAGCAGATAAGGAACGGCAGTGAAATGGCGTAGAACAATCCGATGAGCACCGACACGCACTCCCACAAGCGATAGCAGCGCGACAACAGACGAAAAAAATCTTCAACCGAGTGCTCGGCCGTGCTGTCCATCAGTGAGCGACCCGTATGTTGCGTCAAGTGACGGAGATTGCTTAGTGTGGCGCTTGGTAGTTCACTGTGCACCTTCGGTGCCTTGTTCCAACGTTTTTGCCATGCCAGATACCACTTGAACAGATATGACAGCTCCGGCTGGCGACAGCGCTGTAACAGCTCAAACCCGAGGTTGAGCTTGCTCTCGTGATCCTTGGCGTTCGACGCATGCAGCTCGGCCTCGATCATGTGAGAGAAGTGGCGGTCAAATAGCGGCAGCGACTGCGACCGCTTTAGTATCCGCCGCCGTCTCGGGCCTTTGACGTCCATGGACATTGCAGTGGACGTGCGACGTTCTGGCGACAGCTTCGGCGCCGGGATCTCTCTGGTCGCCGTGTGCTTACGATCTGACCCCAGTGCAATGAGACTGCTTCGATCGCGAATACTCTTGGCCGCTCGTTGGAGTCTTGCTCGTGCCTTGGACTGTTTTGGCTTCGGATCGTCACTCATTGAAGAAGGCAATGCATCGGCTGGGACGGACTCAAAGTTGGCCAGGAAGCGCATGCCGTCAGTCGTGACAGACTTGCGGCCTACGTCCTCGGGTGTCATGTCAGGCGTCGCAGCGCCACAGAACGTCTTGCGCATGGGCACCAGCGCCTCGAAGTCGAAAGCCACACGAGGCGATAGCTCCGGTGCCATCGCAGCCTGCCCTGACTGACCTGCTGCCTGGTTCTGGACTTGACCTGGTGGCACGAGCTCGTGGTGATCGAGCATCCCGGCCATGAGCAACGAGACCTTGTAGCGCCGCCAGCACTCTTCTTCCATCTCTCGCAGTTGGGCTGCACCGTAATACTCGCGCATACTACGACTAGCGGGGTTGATTGCCACGCTAGACCCATTTTGGAACGCATGCGCCTTGGCAAATGGCATGGATCGCCGCACACGATTTATCAAATCCACGGCCGACGACGACATGGCGTGCGAGCGCGAGATGCTCGTGCCCGACTGATTCGCGGCGCGCGAGATCGATGTTGCGTGAGAGTTCGCGTTAGTGATGTCATCCATCGTGTGTGAGCGCGACAAAGACACCAGCTGGGCATTGGGGCCTGTGCTACCCGCATGCACGCGGTGTGACTTGGATCTATGGCTGCGGAACGATGCCGACCGATGCAGGAACACCGAGAGCGTGGCCTTGGCGCCATTGTGCATTCGGATCCGACGCGTGGAATTGTCGGCTCTGCGCCACGATTTGTTGAGCAGATCACCTTTGTCCAGCAAGTGCTTGATCTTGCGCTCAAAACGACCGCGTTCATGCATACCGCGGGAGACACCGAGCGAAAACCGACGCCAAATGGAGCTGGCGCCATTGGCCTGTGCGTCTCGAATGGCCGCCAGCGTTGGCGGAACACTGATGGCATCACCGTCCAGGATTTGCTTGACGATCTCGACCGTCATGAGATTGTAGCTCTTAAGGCACTCACGGACCCACTTGACCATGGCCTTGTCCGTCGCGTCGCTATCCTCTGCCTGGCAAGCTCCAAGCAAGTCCTCATACGCACGGCGATCCAGCACTAGTAATTCGCTGCACGTCGTAGTCTGCACCGATGCGATCCGGCGTTGACCCCGCAGGAAGAACGCGACCTCGCCAAACATCGAGTTCGCACCGAGCGTGGCCACGGCTGTCCCTGATCCTTTCCATAGCACCATCGCTCGTCCAAACTTCACGATAAACAGTTTGTGGCCCAGATCGCCCTCAATGACAACGTTGTCGCCTGGAATGAAGAGCTCAGAGCGAAGCCGCACAGCCAAACCATTGAGCTGCGCGGGGTTAAGGTAGGCAGCAATGACCAGACCTCGAAGCGTCGGGCCATGCAGGTCGAGCATGAGTTGGATACGTAGGCTTGGAGACAGATCTTTAAAGGTCTCGTACAGGTCCATGCCCTGAGGGTGCGAGTGCTTAAACTTGAGATAATGCGAGACGCGCGTACGCAGCGCCTTGGGCAGATTGTGTTCCTTAGCGAACTGTTCAAATGCCGACTCGCTGGCTTTGAGGTCTTTCTTCGTCTTGTCCATCTCGAGAATGAGCTCTGATAACTCGCCAACAATGTGACCGACGATGAACGTACAACACAGGCAGGTGAGACCAGCCCACAGCGTGCCGGCAACGTCCAGCGGCACGATCTCGCGAGAGCCGACCAGGGTCAACGTCGTAAGCGCCCAGTAGAATGCGCGCAGGTAGCGAATAGCCGTCGTGTTGTGTTCGTGCACGAAATGGTCGTGATGGAGCCAGCTGCGTGGATTGTGGTCAGCCGTAGTGATGCCGTAGAAGACACAGGCGGCGAAGTGTGCTGCAAGTAGCAGACTCAGCAACAATTTGCACGGACTAAGGTACGCCGCGATGTTGCCAGAGGATGAGAAACGCTGCTGTAGACGCATGGTCAGAGAGTCGAAAATCTCGGGGAGCTGTCGGCATCGCACCAGGCGTGGCAGTCGCAACAATGCCATAATCAATGCCCAGCCACCCTTCGTGTGGTAGTAGAGCGGAACCGTACCGAAAAGATCCAGCTTCAGCGTCGTAGACGTCCAGTAATGATCATCTCGTTCGGTGCGTGTAATCAAGTTCCAGAGCCCAGTGTCACATTCGAAGTAATATAGCTTGAGGTAGATATCGGTCCACAGAATGACATCACCGGCAACATTAATCGTCAACAGCAGCAGCTGCATGGGCGTGTCGATATTGCCGAGAAAGCAGATGCGGAAAGGAATCTCAGCCGCATTGTATGTCAGTAGCAGGAGCACCAGCACGTCCCAATAGAAATGGGCTCGGAGTTTGGCTTTGGTTGCGTGGTTGGTGTCGCGCTGTGCAAACAGTGACCGACAGTTCTCGGTGTACTTGCGCAAAGACGTCCGACTTCGCAGGTTGCGCAGGAGAGCGTCGAGGCGATGCTTTTCGTCCTCGTACTCTTGGGCTGCTCGCAGACGCAGTGCATGAACCTCAGCAAGGAACTTGGTCTCAATCTTGGTCGCGAACGCCTGTCGAGTAATGACAGATAGATCCACAACAGTCACCGCCACGAGAGTGGAAGACATGCTTTTGCGTAACATCATCTCGCTCACGCCAAAGCAGTCGCCTTCACTCAAAGCCCGCACGGGAAGCAACGGAAGTCGCTTGCTGAACACGTCGATACTTCCGCGAACAACGACGAACAGTTCGTCGCATACACTGTTGTCCGCGTACAGCGTGTCGCCACGCTGGTAAATACGACGTCGAAACAGCCCCGTGAGCTCGTACAGCAAGCGATGGTTTCCCAAAGCTTGGAAAAGCGGGATCTTGGTGACCGAGTCGGCATGCAAAATGAGCGAGATGCGATGCCGCAATTGGTGGGGCAAGTGCGCGAGTAACTTGGCTTCGGACGCAACTTTTTCGACGTAGAACTGTTGATGGTAGTAGCGCCGGATCTGCGCCCGCAGCTCTTCGGCGACGTCGAAATGTGCGAGCACGAGGTTCACGGTGTTGAGACGCTCGCTGTGATGGCGGGCGGCGGCAGTGAGGTTGGAAATGATGTTGGACATGGCACCCACCACGCCATAGTTGATGATGCCCCCGAGCAAAATCCAGGACGCCGCGAACGCACTTTCGCTGGTGGAGAACGCGACGATATCGCCGTAGCCAACTGTTGTCAGCGCCACGCTGGCCCAGTAGATGGAACGCAGGTACGCCACTTTCGCGGTGTACTTGGAAGTGGGGTCTGCGACAGGAAACTGGGCACCGACTTGACTGTAGCAGTCGTACAGCACCCATGAGCAGTTTTGGAACAGCGTGGCGTGACGCAAACACTCGCTGCTCGTGAGGTTGTTCGCGCTGCGCTCGGGGTTGAAAGCTTCGGGATCGTGGCTTACACGCGCCATCAAGAACCACAGACACCCTGTGACGTGAATGGCCAGCGTCACCGACAGCACGATCGTCAGTGCACTCAGTGCTTTGGATGACAGATCTCGGATATGCGCCACCTCATGCAGCACCTGCACGAGATCTCGCAGCCGTATCAAGCGAAGCAGACGAACTGCTGCCGATCCCGGAACGATCACATCTTTCTGTGTAAACTGGAGAATGAACGAGATCGGCACAAGCGCGGCGAGGTCGAGCCAAGCCGCACCACCCTCCTTGTAGCGATCCCAGATGTAACCTCGGTCTTTCACTGGTATAAGTGCCATCGTGTCAATGTAGGCAAACCAGCGTGCACGAAAGATGAAGTCAAACAAAAAGAATAATTCCACCAGAACGGATGTGATCGACTGGAAGGAATACACGGGGGTGTGGCCAAATGGGAAAGGATCGGCATCGAAAACCACGTAGAACGGTACCTCGTAGGCGACGAACACGATGCATAAGAGATGGATGTGAGCCCACCACTTTCGGAACGTCGACCCAGGTAGGCGCCACGCATCGGGCTCCTTGGTTGCCAAGCTGACTCCGCGTTCGCCCGCGGTAGGGCTGCTTCCGGGACCGAACGACAAACTCGCACGTCCACGAAATGACTCGGATGTGCGCCCAAGCATCCGCTTCATCTTTTGTTGTTGCTGATCTCGACGAAGTAACATCGATCGCATACGCTCGAGATTTGTGGACGCCTGGGACCGGTAGAAGATGAGCAGTGTGTTGTAGAAAGCCCGTTGTGGCAGCTTATAGACTTCGCAAAATGTTTGAGCACGTGCGCGTTCTTCGGCGCGACCTGGGTACAATAAACAAAACTCGGCAAAGTGCTCACCAGCTTTACAATAGCGAGGTTGAGACATAGCTGGCGACTCGAGCAGCACGCTGCCACGAAGCACGAAAAACATGCCGTCCGGTAGTTTCTCGATGATCCAGTCTTTGGGTGCGAAGACTCGGTGAACGAGTCGCAGTGCCAGCGAGTTAATCAATTCCACGCTTTCCTTGGTCAAGAAGCTGACAGCTTTGATGCGTTGTGCTTTAAGGATTCCAAATACTGACACACGTAGGTGCTCAGGTAGGCGCTCAATCGCTTCTGCTTGGTACAACCCACGATGCGTATTCCAGACGTGGGCGTAGTAAGCCAAGACGCCCTCGCGGACGTCTTCAGGAAATGAACGGAGTTTCATGTATTCCTTGGCGTTGTCGACGTGCGTGGCGAATTCTTGTTGACGCCAGTGCCGGTAGCGGAAAATGAACAGGAAAGTGGCGATTACAGACGTACTGAACACTGCGCCGGCAATCTGGACCATGATAGCGTACGCTGTTTCGGCATCGGTCTTGGCAGCAACATCGTAATATCCAAGTGTGATGATGGAGCGAGATGACCAATACAAGGCACGCGCGTATTTGCGCGCCAAGGATGCCCCAACCAGTTGGTCCTCGATAGCCCAACACGTGATGCTATCTGTGATTCCAGTGCCGTTGCCAGTGCTCTCCATTCCGCTGTTGCTCTTGCTCTCCATTTCCCTGAACGCCCGCGGACACAGGGAATAATCGAGCCCGCACTCAACGTGAGCCAGTGCCATGTACCCGCACGCAACGAAGTGGCACAGCGCGATGCCGATTAGAACTGTGGTGACCAACAGCGAGTTGCCAGAGTGCTCCATGAGCTGCACGAGTCGCGACTTGTGAATGTAATTATCTTTGAGATATTTCAGACACTCGGGCACTCGTTGAAGCCGCAGAATCTTGAGCAAGCGTAGAATGTGCAGCGTGTTGTATCCTAAGATCCCGGCAAATAACTCGATCGGCATCATGGTTAATAGCTCGATCTTGAACGCGCCCGCAATCGATGTGCGACGCCGCGCCTTCGGGATAATGGTGTTGAGGGACCACGCAACCTGAAACGACGATCGGATTTGTGACATAAGTGACGACGGTGAATGATGCGGTTGACGATGCGTGCGACGCTGTCGCTGGATCATATTGGCGTGCGCTTCGGCTGCTAATGTCGCGAACGCTTGGTTGTGCGAGTCAATGAGTTCGTGAAGAGAAAGGTGGGACGCACCTTCGGCCAGGATATCGCATATTGTGAAAATCGTGAGCTCCATCGTCCACCCTTGGTTTTTTTGCAGCACGTACGGATCGAAGTAGAACCCAACACGAATGGGAATCGTGCAGAAAATGTAGAGCATCTCGAGAATGAGGACAGTGAGATGAAAACCACGACGATGGCGCCGGTATGCCTTGCGCATCTTCGCCATGCGCTTGTCAAATGCGTGCAGAACACGATCGACGAGTCCGGTTGGCTGGTAGTAGAGCAGGTGATGCTGGTAGCTGTGAAGTTGAGACGGTCGGGGGGCTGCTGCCGTCATCGTCATGCGTGGGTTCGATGAGAGTGCGCCACCACTGCGGCGGCCAACACCTCTGCCGCCACCAGGGCTACTCGGGCCACCACCGGGACCCCCACCGGAGCCACCAGAGATGGGGTTGCTGGTGTTGGAAGGACCGGGCATGCCGATCCTACCGCCCTGGAGCGCCGGTCGCTGGAGCCTGCTGAAGTTGGGTGTCGAGGCATCTTCTTGGTGCATTTTCAGCGGAGCGACGGCCGAGGGCCTGGCGATGGTCGCGGCGAATCGCCCGCGCGGAATCGTGGCGCCGCGGAACTTCGGGCGGCAGGCGCCTTTTGGCGCTGCCAACCGATCAACGCTGCTGTGCTCCCACGGCCTTCCCCACTACGGCGCCTGCTGAGTCTTCTTCGAGCGACCCGCAGCAGCGCATTCGTTTCAAATCCTAAAGTGAATTGCGCCGCGAGTGCTGCCGTCGGCGTTCGCGAATGCCTTGAGTGCGCGCCAGCAGACGCCTCATCCCACGTCGTCGGCCATCAGCAATTCCTGAACCTGAACCCGAGGCAGTTGGAAGCGGTTGCGCTCCGCCCGTTTCGCCTTAAGATAGCGGTGATTCTTGGTCGCCTCAGGATCTATTTTCTTCATCATCGGCGAGTCTTGTTGGTGCTATCTACCATCGATACTTCGTTGCATTAGCAACCAAATGTGGCGCGTTTGCCTAAAGCAACAAGAAAACAGCTCTGCCAATGTTATGATAGTTCTCGTGGAGATTTAATCTGTCTGGCGCAGCACCTCGAGTGCCTCGCCAATGCTCAGCGGGTTAGCGCTCTTGGCGTCACCGCGAACAGCATCAACGAGACCGACACGCTTCATGTTGTCCAAGGTTTCGGGGCGCAGGTTGGCAAAGACGAGACACAGTTCGCGGGCGCGTAACTTATCGGCGTACTCAAGCAGCACATGCAGCGCGGTGGCATCAATGTCATTGATCCGTGCACCATCAACAACAGCGCCGCGAAGTTCGTCGCCAACCAGTTTCTGGGCATGTCGGAGAGCTCGCTCAACTGCGTGGATAAAGTGCGTTGCGTTGGCAAAGTAGAGTGACTGCTCAGTTCGTAAAACCACGGCATCTGGAAGTAGCAGTGCGTTGGTTCCAGGATCTGTTAGCGGGGCAAAAGAACCATCGGGGCACTCTCCGAGCTCAACAACCATCGGACGGCGAGTGCGAGCCATGATTGCTACAAGCGATGCGACAATAGAGAGAACGAGACCACGCAGAAGCCCTGTGAGCAGCGTCGAGGCGAATGCAGCGATCCAAACGAAATATTCGTCGCGCCGGACACGGCGCAACCAGCGCGGCTCAGCGAAGGTGACTATAGAAAATGCTGCCACCATTACTATGGCTGCAAGCGGTGACTTGGGCAGGTAAGCGAGCGGGCCCGTGAGGAAGCACATAGTCAGCATAACAAGCACGGCAGTGATCATGGACGCCAAAGGTGTGTGGGCGTTCTGCGAGTTGACTGCACTGCGTGACAAACCACCGCTTGATGGCATACCTTGGAAGAAGGACGAACAAAGATTGGCAAACCCCACGCCAAGCAACTCCTGGTTGGGCGAGATCTCGTAGCCACCTTGATGAGCGAGCTTGCTGCCAGCGGCGACACTCGCCGTGAACAAAATCATCGCCACGACCACGGCACTGCAGAGAATGAACTCGAGGCGATGCCACGGCACCAGCGATCCCAACATGGCCGGAGGAAACACAACTTCTGGAAAACCCTTGTGTACCTCCCCTGTGAGCTGGAGCGCGTCGTCCCCAAGCCATGAGCCTACTGCAATGCCCACTATACACACAAGCAACCCACTGGCGTCACACAACAAGCACGCGGTTGCTTTAAGCGTGGACGTTGGTTTGGCTCCTCCAGACGAGAGTGTTGACGCGTCGGGAGTTCGATGAAGCAGGTGATTCGTGTCGTCGTCCAGAGGATCATGGTCGGAAGAGGAAGCGACTCCGATGCTGGCGTCAACGTCTGCTGCAATCGTGTCGGCAGACTTTGTCATCAAGGCGCTCGGAAGTGATAAAGGATGCTTGTGGTCGCTGTATGCGTGCACGCGACTGTTGACTTTCTTGATCGTTTTCGATGACTGCAGCCAAGCACGTCCTTGCTTGCAGATCACGAGAATGATCATCGATGCCAAGCCGAGCGACAACGCGTTGAGATTGGTCTCAGTCGCCTCACCGAGAACTTCCAGGACGGTAAAGATCGTGAGCTCGGTCGTATCCACGCCGACACCCAATAACGCCGGCAATTGCGACACGACGATGAGCACACCGGTCGCAGTGACGTAGGCGTTCATCGCTGTGCGCGAGAAGAACGTGATGACGCCGCCTTGGTGCAGCAGTGCCCCGAGCACCATGAAGAACCCAGCGAAGAACGTGATCAGGATGGCTGTGGGCACGCGCTCGTCTGGACTTTCGAATTGCACCGAGCGGAGCATGACACCAATGAGAAGGCTGCCTTCTGCGGCGTTGGCGACCGACAAGGCTCGCGACGACCCGAACAGAGGATATGCCAGTGGGGCGATAGCCGCCGAGTAGAGCCCGTACTCGGCCGGCACGCCCATGAGCGCCGCCAGCGACATCTCTTGCGGCACGAGCATGACCGCGACGGTGATGCCAGCGATGAAGTCGAACTTGAGATCACGCCGTAGATCGTATGCCGGGAGCCATGTCAGGATCGGCATGCGCTTGAACAACAGACGCCGCCATGCTGGTTCGGTGTCAAATTCGACCGCCGCACCGATGGCAGTGAGCGGCATTGCTGCACGCAGTGATATGATGCTGCTGTCACAGCGTTCTAGCAGGCTGAGAATTCGATGACCGTTAGGCCGCCCGAAACGGTCATTGTTTTGAAAAGAACTAATTTACCAACGCGCGAATCGTTGTTCTGTGACCGGAACCCATTGCTACAGAACAGTATTGTAAAATGATAACTCAATGGTTATACTCGTAACCATACGTTGATGCACGTTTGGAACGAATTGGTTACATCGGGAGGAAGCGGACATGTTCAAAGGGTGGGCCAAGGACCTGACGGGATCGTCGGACATTTGCCGCCCGTCCGAGGACCTGGCGGCGCTGGCTGCCAATGCGTATGTGCTGCCCAACGAGGAGATCCTGTTCGCGTTTCATGGTCCCAAGGGCGAGTTTGTGTTCACAAATGAGGCGCTGATCCTTGTCGAAGGCGAGAGCGCCACGACCACGCGGCGCCTGATCGAGCGCTTTGACTTCCGCGGACACGCCGTGTCTAACGTGTGCTTCGAGACCACGGGTCGCGTCGATCGCGACTGCGAGATCAAGTTCACGATCGGCAGGCGCAGCGTATCGATCGATATTGCGCGCAAGGAAGAGGAGTACGTCAAAGGGTATTACAAGGTGTTGGTGGCACTCGAGCGAGAGCAACGCGACCGCCAGCGCCGTTGGCAGTTCGCCAAGGACGGACTCGATGCATCCACGCGTTGCGTGCGTGGACGCGGCGGTGACCACCATGGCAGCAGCGATGGCACGCTACCGGAGCACCAGTCGCTCACGACGCAGGCTACAGCCACACTGACGTGGCTTCAGGCGGATTACGAGCAGATGCAACCGCGGTGCTACCGACGAGTGATCGTAGACGCACTGATGACGCTGGAGCGACCACCACCGTCCATTAAATCGCAGTAATCATGTAGCCAAAGCTAGCGATGGAAGTATCAATTATATTGCTCTTGTGGGATGCTCAATGATCTGTATTCATGAAAAACAATCATTGTCTTCGTCAACTGCTAGCACACTCAGAAGTGTTGGCAAGGTCGTCCGATGGAGGCAGCGGTGTGTATGGCTTGCGCGGCGGGTTCAGCGCTGCTGGCACCGACGTCTGCGCGCGCGCCTGCTTGACCTGCGCCAGCTCGTACAGCTTGCGCTGCACCGACTGGCCAGTCTGCCAGCGTACGCACCTGAAAATCCAAAATGTCCTCGAAAATATTTTCACCTGACTTCGTGCGGTCGAGATTTTGCCAGATGACGTCCGATTTACAGGGAAAGTAGCTCAATCGATAGCCCATGATCTTGCCGTTTCCGTGGTGTGCTTAGATCGGTTTCGTACTTTGTTCGAGAAGACTCATTATGTCCTCGGTCTCAAATAATGTTTTCATATTCTTTCGTTGAAACAAAAGAGAAATTAAATGGCAAAAATTGCAATCGCAAAAATGATGACCAAGGTTGTGCGTGCGTGATAACTTCGACCTGAAATGTGTTCATTCATTTCAATAAAAAGTGGTAGGAATGGTGCTGTGAGTCGCGTGATGCTCTTTCGTCGGACTGAGCTTCCGGAGCACTTGCTCGGTGATTTCTGGTTCTTCGAGCTTCTGCAGCAGCTTGGCGTTGATATTCTTTTCACGACTGTTCATCAATGCTCGCGGCAAGTGGAGAGGAGAGAACGGCTGGTTCTTGCGCTGCTCTTCCATTTGTTCGATGACCTGTGCCTGAAAGTCGCGATTGCGAACTCGCGTCTGCTGCACCTGCCGTTTTTGAGCCTCAACCGCCAAGCGACCTTCTTGGTGGAACTGTTGCGCAAATGCCATCTCTTCTTCGATCTCTTTTTTGCGTCGCGCTTCTTTCTGCTCGTGCTGCATGTCCAGAAACTGACGCCGCTCAATCGCTTCTTGCCGCCGGCGCTTCTGCTCCGCCTACAACAACACACCAAACATTTCATTCCACTCGATCGACTACCACAACACCCCACACATTTTTCTCAACTCACCAGTTGCTTTTCGCGCTCCATTTCATCTTTCTTGCGCTGGTATTCCTCAGCTCGGCGCTCGTCTTCTAGGGCTTTCTGACGTAGCTGCAGCTGAATGGACTCGGCAATACCATGTTGAATCTGGTCCTGGCGCTTCAATTTTTTCTTGAGCGCAGCGACGCGATCTTCTTCTTCCTTGGCGAGGCGTCGAGCGTACGCTTCCATCAGTTTGACATCTTCCTGCTGCTCTTCCATCTTCTTCATGCCTTTTTCCTTTTGTACAGATGAGTTCTCCAATACCAAGCGCCTCATTCGTTCGTGCTCCAAAATGCGACGGCGCTGTGCTTCTTCCTCCTGTCGCTTCAGTTCGTTCCGTACTCGCTCAACTTCAAGCGCTTCGTCGTGCTGACGCTTCGCCTCGGCTTGCTCATGTCGACGTTTTTGAGCAGCGAGTTGCTGGTCCCGTTCTTGTCGAATTTTGAGCAGTTGTTCTCGCTGCTGCTGCTTCTTGAGGCTCTCTTGCTCGTGCCATTTGTGAACGTCACTCATCTGATGCTCGTAATGCGCCAATGACTCGCGTTTCTCGTTTTCTTTCACCGACACTTTTTCCGCCTGTTGTTGGTCCAGCCATCCACGCTGCATCTTTTTCTTCTCTGCTAGTTTGCGCTTTTCCTTTTCTTGATCTTTCTCGAACTCTACGAGCGTCAGCGCGTTCAGTAGCACCCATTCTTCTTGGTTGCGCAGTTCTTCGCACAAGCCCTGGTTGTTGGTGCGTGCTGTGCCAGCTACGGTGCCCCCACTGCGTGCACTATTCTCACCAAATGCGTACTTCACACACGGCACACCTTCGTCGAGTGCGTTCTGCTGCGCCTTGGCCTGAGCAGCAGCTCGCTTGGCTTGGCGCTCTCCACTCATCTTTCTGATGACGGTCTCGAGCGCGATAATGTCTGATTCGATAATTCTTCGACGCGAGTTGAGCAGCAGGCGCTGTGTCATCGCCACAATCGACTCCGCAAACTCCGGGTCGTTCTTGGCGTACTTGGCTGAGAATTTCGCGATCAACGCGTCAGTCAGCGCCTGACGCTTATCGCTCTTCTTTTCCTCCTGCAGAGAGGATAACGTCAGACCACTTACAACGCCACCCATCATGCTATCGACCACGGCAGTAGCTACACTTACGCGAATGAGAATCGACGCAGCTTTAACGCGCCCAAGCGGCGACGCTGACGCGCGGCGCTTAACGGCATTGCTACCGAGCTCCTGGGGCAGGGCCTTCTTCGTCGCCATGTCTCCCGTCGCTCTCGCGCGCGTTCACGTGCGCTGCGGCGCTTGGACGACCCGCCGCGCCAGCGCACTCATGCACCAGCAACGCCTGCGCCGCTCACGGCACGCACTCTCTGAGTGCGGTCAGAGCCATTCCCAGCGTCGGCTGTGAGCTATATGTGTTGCTCATCTTACCTGGCAGGTTGGCTGAAGATGGCGGGCGACGTGCCAAGAATATATACCAGATGCCGAGATGCACGTGCTGCTTCAGCATCGACGATTGCGACACACAGGTCAGGTTCGAAGCCCCTGTGGCATCGTGTGTGGAAGCCTTAAAGTTCCAGCATTTGATATATCTCGCAACATGAGATTGAAGATGTCCTGTTACATGCCACCACTGGTCTTCTCGTGCGGTGATCAATGCGTTCCATAAAGCAACCAACAAGCAAGAAAAAAATGAGCAATGTTATGTAGGCGCGAACCAGAATCAGCACAGTCCGTACAATGTGCTCAGCAAGTGAGCCCAACGCGTGGTTGAAAACCCCGCGTCGCCCTCTCTTCCCAACGATTGATCCGGACCAGTCGGTCGACTGGTGTAGAAGAAGCTCGCAGGCGACAGCTGCCTCGTTATCGATAATGCAGAGCACGCATGTGGCCGGATCCATTTGCTCATGTTGGAGCCGACTGGAATCTTCGAGCGTAGTTCTCGATGGAGTGACGACATTCTGCTCACCACCACCAGTGCATGAATGTGCTGCTTGTCACAACAAGGAAGCGCCGCAGGTGGTGGGCTGAGCGACCCCGTGCGCGTTTCACGCTGTGCCCACGTGGCGCATTCTGCTCACAATAGCATGGCTTTAGCAGACGCTGTTTTGTTTCATTGGTTTTATTCTGATCGTGGTGGACCCAATCGATCATGCAGCCGCGTTCAACGCTGCGACTTTGTGCTAGATGGTTGGCCATTGTGGGCAGCTTGTGCAGGATTACGTAATTGAGAATGGCTATATCACTAACAAGGCAAGGTGCCTAAAGTGATGCCGAACTGGACGCAGTGGCCGCGTCCTGTGACACCGGCTGGGAGCCGCGTAAGACCAAAAAGGCAAGAAGGCGCAGAGTGGTCGGCGGCCGCCACGAGCATTGTACGCAATGTGTCATGCGGTTGATCTGCTTTTTCAGTGTTCAGTTTCTCTTGCCATGCAGCCAGCAAGGTTTTCCCCTGCAGCCACATGCGCTGCTCATTCTCCCCGCTGCCCATGAGCGCGGCCGAATGCGTGACGACAACCCACGCGAGCTTGGCCACGTCAGTGGACCGCTGGCATCAGTACCATGCGAGTCTGATTATGTGTCAAAACCACACCAAATGTCATCAATCGTGTGTATTGGGTGTCAACAGCCCCAAGCAGCTGTTGTGTCTGGTGTCAACGTCCCTGTCGGAGTCGTCCCGCTCCTGTTGGTCTTGAGTCTCTTGGGAATCGTCCCAACGTATTCACACAGCTCACGTTGGTACCAAGTCACTACATCCCTACACTCGTCCATGTAAACACACTGCCCCAACTACACAGGTGTGCGCTCAAACCGAGTCGACGATAGCACGAATGCGTACCAGCTCACATCGGGAAGCTGTGAAAGTGAATGCAATATCCAATGAGTGATGTTCAGTGAGGTAATTACCCTGAGTGAAGGGTGTGTAAATTGTAACCACAGACGTGTGGTCCAGAGAGTTTTTACGTAGTTAGGTCCTTGTAGTTAGATCCTTGTTCCTGCCAGTCTGGCCCTTCATAATTTGCCTCCTGCCTGCTAATCAAGCTCCGCTTTTCTCTCTGCATCCATACATGTGTGTGCTCTCACTCACGCTTTTCTACTAATATTAATAAGTTCTTCCCGCCGGATGGTCTTGTGTGTCTGTGGCATCGACAAACGACGGTGCTGCAATCGGGTTGCGATGATCGACTGCAGTGCGATCGTTGTCTGGCAGCAGACACCGTTCATATATAGCTGCGGATCAACCCATCAACCAAGACAGACAACCCTGGCTGCAAGGCTGGCGTCGCTGCACGGGGATGCTAGTGGCGTCCCAGCAGGCACTGCTGAGCAGTGCGCAGTTATGCATGTCACAAAATGTGTGTGTGCAGTGCTGAACGTCCAGGTGCTGACCCGCTGCATGTCGCGACCTACGCATCGCCCACCAATTATACGTTGCCCATCCTGTATACTTAGTTTTTAGTCCTTCGCTATATATTTTCATTTCCCTCGTTCAACACACACGCACCACAGCGAGCAGCTACGAGGTTTTCTGTGCGATTGCTAACACCATTCCCTTGGCGATGACGCATCCTCCGGCTTTTTGAGCATTCCTGTCTCTGTTGGCGCACGTGCGCATTCAGCGATGCAATTTTCCCGCTCTTGGGACGGTTGGGCGCTGACAATCAACTCGTTGCGCGTCTGCCCAAACATCTGGACGCACAAGCAACAAAGCTGCGGATGCACTTGCCAACTTGCCCCTTGATGTGAAGCACAGCTCCACCCTCGATACCGAAGACACACACCATTCCGTGCGCCGAATGGCCAAGGCTGACCACCACCCACCCGCTTTGCGGAAGCGCTTCTCCCACAAGCTGTAACCAGGAGGTGGTAGCTCTCTCGTACGTAAGAGCACACGCAATACACTCCTCTGATGAATGAATGAATGAATCTGGTGCGTGTGGCATGACAGTGCCAGAGCCAGCTTATCGTGTGAAACTTGTCAAATTCCCGTCAGAGATTGCTACACTTCCTGAACCAGTTGAACGCCACACATTGCAACCTCCAGATCTGGCAGAGGTGGCCTGCAGAGTCCACCAATACAGAGGCAACAGTCTCGGTCTCCATACCGACGTGTGGTCATGAAACAAGATTATGCTTCTTCTCTGCCAAGACGAAAAGAACTGAAGAGAACCATCCCCACAACCAACCTTCCACACACTTGCAGTTGAAAGTGGCTGCGATTCTTGATGGATACATCACCAAACAGTGCTGCGTGGACAGGTGTAGTTCTCGAAAACCAGCTGTTTTGAGAAGCGATCCATTGAAGCGACAGAAACGGTGACAAAATGGGTCAGCGAAAGCAAGCACGCCAAATTTTTGCGCCTTGCAATGATGGATGTCAACAGCACGTGCGCAACAGAGCCACGATTGAGTCGCCAAGCAATACGGTATTGAGCGGCATTGCTGCATATCCCGGCCATCATAACAATGGTCTGGTTGCTCTCGGTTGTATTGTTGGCATGCTGGTGGCCCCATCAAACTCATGGGAAAACCGCGCAACTTTCAACTCGTTCAGGTCTTGGTGCGTGGATCGATCCAGCAACACCGGACTCGGCTCGTTCAGCCACATCATCCCGAGGCGAAAGGTGGGAGCTCATGATGAGTGACGAATTCAATACGGCAGGTCGCAGCTTCAAGCCTGGTAGAGATCACATCTGGACGTCTATCGACAAGCCTGACGGCGTCAATGCAGCGCTCGAAGTGTATGGCCACAATATGACGTCTACCGAGTGCAATGACGACGGTGACTGTTACATGAAGATCCAAGTAGTTGACCAGGTGTCGCGGTGGCGTCTTTGGAACGATTACCAGAACCCACCCGGGTACAAGAACTCGACATTTGTAAGGTGGAATCACTGATGGTCTGGAAATGTGACCACACTAACTCCTCTGTTCTTGAAGTTCTATCGATCAGGTATGATCCAGTCGTGGAACAAATTCTGCTTCCAGGGCGGCCTCATCGAGCTCCGTGCCCAGCTTCCTGGTGCCGTCGGTCAGGACAGTGGGAATCCAGATGTCTCGGGCAATAGCGAAGCCACTCGAGTCGTTTCAAAAGCCTACTACCCGACGTGGCCTGGCATCTGGATGATGGGGAATCTCGCGCGTGCCATTTTCAGTGCGTCGTCCAACCGCATGTGGCCGTTCTCCTACAATGAATGCGACGAAAACGTGTTCGCTTCCGTCAACCAACGAATCAGCGCATGTGACAGCAATCCTGGTCACGGTCTAAATCCCCGCCAAGGACGCGGAGCACCGGAGATTGACATTCTCGAAGGGGCTGGGCACAAGATCTCGTCGTCGATTCAAGTGGCGCCAGGCATGCCAGCGGAATACCGCACTCTGCCTGCGACGAACGACTCCAGTCCAAACTGCGTGTTTGATGCCTCGTGCAAAACACTTGGAGCCAACATAGTGGACGTCCCCACGAAATTTTATTCGTCTGCACGTGGTCATAAGTCATGGTACCAGGGCCTGCGCTATGCGGCCAACAACAAGAGTGATCCAGGTAGCCAGAAGCGCCAAAAGTACAGCACGATCAAGTCGGCTCTTGAAGGTGGCATCACTGAGAACACATGCGGCGTGTCGACGTGTCCGGCGTCCATGGATCCGCATGCTGATATTTCTCCGATCGACACCTCGTCGTCTGACTCGTTACGCTGGGGCATCAACTCGAACGGAACCTGCTTCCCGATTATGAATGGCTACAGCGGTGCTTACTTGTGCAGTCCGGGGAACCCTTCCAGTAAATGCAAGCAGTCCGACGTGCCACAACCCAAGCAAATACAAGCGTTCGAGTACCAAATGGATGCCATTTCAGCGGATTGGCCCGTACACGTCGGTGCGTACACAACGTTTCAGACGTACCAGGTCGAATGGGTCATGGGAAACCAAGGCTATATCCGCTGGATGCTAGATGGTGCCCCACTGTTCGAAATCCCGGCTTCTACACTGACCGATCCGCCACAGAATAGCGACAAGTCGAACCCCCGCAAAATCATGATCGAGGAACCAATGTACTTGATTATGAATGTGGCTGTGTCGAGCAACTGGGGTGCGCAGCCGCCGAATCCGAACGAGCCATGCCGCGGTATCAACAACGACAAGCCATCCAAGGTTTGCGATGCTTTCCCGATGTCTCTTAAGGTTGACTACATTCGGTTGTACCAAGACACGTCGACGGAGTCAACAATGGCCGTTGGGTGCGATCCAGTAACACATCCGACCAAGCAGTGGATTCACGACCACCAGGACGAGTTCGAGGATGCCGAAAATCCTATCGTGGAAGTGGTAGGCAAGGGCTTCTGTCGCACTGACGATGACTGCACCATCGCACAATTAGGCAAGGTTCAAATGGTCACGGGTCAGTGTGTGGACAGCCGATGTCGCTGCGTTGGTGGCTCGTGGACAGGACCTCGATGCACGATGCCCGTGGGTCAGTTTGCGGATGCTGGGCTCACCAAGAGTAGCACTGGTGCGTATGGTCCACCATTTACGCTTTCGTTGCTGGTCGCAGGCTTGGTTGTCTTCATGACTGCCGCATCTCTCGCGGTCGCTGCTCGATCGAACAAGTCCGTTCCCTCGTCGTTGCGTCCACTTCCGACGGAGAAGATCGTTGCAGCGAAGGTTGAACGAGACAGTGCTTCCATCGATCTCGGCAGATTGTCGTCCGCCTCAAGTGCTGCGTTCAGCACACACGCATCAGACTCCAAGGCAAGACTAGATCCCAACTATGCCACCCACTTCGTCTAGAGCTCAGCAATTCTACGTAACTTAATCTAGAAACCCTACCAACTATTAAAAGGTTATGGTCTAGACAATTGAGCCATTTTTATTCCGATGCGGAGTTTCGAGCACAGCGTGAAATGATGTTTTCCACACAAAAGACACAGGGCGGTCTTCGCAGCAGCGGCGGGCTCTCCCTTCGTCTCCTCGTCGCCCATCGAGTGCTTGCGCTTGCGCTTGCGCAGCTCTCGCGGCCCGGCGAGACCGGTTGCTTCGCCGCTGCACGGCTCGGGCGAGGGTGGTCGGCGCTGATGCCGGAGGCGAGGCAGGCGGTGAAGCGGAGTTGTCCGACGTAGGCTCGGTTGTCGCCACGGGACGGTCGCCGGTCATGTCGACCGTGGTGACAGGCTTGGAAGGAGTTGACGGGGTTGACATGTCCCCCCTTTCGTGATCGTATCTTGCGTGGTTTGTTGGCAACATGCAGGGTGAGATGGTTTGGGGCCGTCGCTGCCACACGCTGGCACCGTCAGCCCGGTTTCAATGGGCCGGTCCGATTGTGGACCGGTGACCAGACAGTCGACCACGTGTTCCCCTTGGAGCAAACTCATTTGATGTTGCTCGAATGTCCATCAACGACTGTTCTGACAAAGCTTGCATTCCGAGATCTGAATATCGCCACGTCCACGCGATCTCTCAGGAAGTCCTTCGGCAACGGGCCTCTCACCCCAACTGTCCCATCTGGATTCTTGCCGGCGATGTGGCTTCCGCATTCCGTCACGTCAGCCTCCACAGCCCCTCTGTTCATCTGTTTTCCGGAGCCGTTCCTGAAGACAATGCATTGGTGATTGAGCTTGCGGTGCCCTTCGGATGGACAGGTTCTCCAGCTTTCTACGAGCTATTCGCGGGTGCGAATTCCCACGTACACGGCCGGACGTGTAATCGGTGGAGCCCGAGAAATTCTTCCGTTATCACTGGGTGGTCGACCACGTCTGCATCGCCACGGGGCCTACCTCACACTTGCCAGAGTGTGAACGTTCATTACGTGCGGCGACGCTCCGTGTGTTGGGTCTCTCCGCGATCAATTAGGACAAATTTACCGGCTGGCACAGGGAACTAAAAGTTCTCGGCCTTTTTTCGACACTACCGCGTGTACAGTCGCAATGCCTCCCTCCAAGATCTCGAAAGCACGCAACAAGGTTGCAGCAGCATTTCATGTGCCTGCTATGTCTCGTATCGCCTACCGCTCATTGCTTGGAACGCTCCGCCACGTCGCCACATGCGTCCGTGCTGCCAGGCCGTTCCTTCAACGACTCCGCGCTCAAGAGAGTGAGCGCCACCGCCTGCATCGCGTGAATGTCGACGATGCTATGAAGGCATCGGACGTAGCTTCCTCTTGCACGAATTCACCACCGAGGACCGTGCCCTTGTTCACGAGTTCCACCAAGGTGCTGCAAATGGGTTCGACATCAACTACCGTGAATTCGTGTCATCAACTACCGTGAATTCGTGTCCGTAGTTTTCGCTGTGCACACCTGGGCCGAGGCATGGTGCATGCGCACACCTCACCGCCCAAATACCAGCAATCCTTCAGGCTCTGGGAATCGTGGTCACGCTCCAACCGCATTCCGCTCTGCTTAACGGACCTCTCCCTTCACGCCCAACTTCCCGCGCTCTCCCAGTTTATCCTTCATCTTTACACTGTCGGTGCCACCGGCTACGCCGTTCGTCGCTCTACAATATCTTCGTATCGCTACGGTATCCACCACTTCTTCGCTGCTTACAACGTTCCCATTCCAGACCGTCACCCCCAGATCACCGTGCGCCTCAAGGGCATCGGCCGTCTCGACCCGCCGCCGCAACGCAAACCCCCCGTTTCGTTCCAACTAATGCAAGTTTGCCTCGCGCGCCTCGACCGCCGCTCCCCTGCGGATCAAGCTCTATGGGGGGGTTCTGTGGGTGTCATTCTTCTTCCTTTTGCGGCGCTCCGAAATTACTGCAGACAATGGTGGCAGATTCAAGTGGTTCGCTCTAAATGCGGAAGACATTCACCTTATCGTCAACCGCGGCAACCGCACAAGGTCCGTCGACACTGCTATGTCAGTGATGATAGTACTGCGGGGGTCAAAACCAAACCAGCAGGGCTCGCCAACACCCCGCATGCTGAAACGTTTCGGCCACCCTTCCATCTGTCCCGTCGCCGCGGCAGATTTCCTACCTTAGTGCCGTACACTACGGTTTACCTCCCGCGTCCCCTGCAGCGAGCTACAAGTCACCAGACAACTCGGTCCGATCCATCACGGCAGACAACGTGTCTAAATCGATCAAGCAAGCGGCAATTCATCTTCGGGAGGATCCCGCAACTTACGGCACGCATTCTCTCCGCGCGGGTGGCGCAACGCACATGTACAAGGCCGGTATTGATCCCCTCATTGTCCCGTTTCACGGCCGTTGGAGCTTCGACGCGTTCAAGGCCTACACACACCTCTGCGAAGATTTCGTTGCCCCGATCTCGTCCAAAATGCTCGGGGCCAAACCGGGCAACACTACTCTACAACGGGTGCACGCAACGCTCCACTGCCAGTCGGATTAATGGGGGCATCGTCCTCTTCAGACGATCTGGCAGTAGCCTAGCGTGTCCCCGTAATAGAACGTTTGTGCCCCTTTGTTGAGAGTGGAAAACCGTTGGGCAGCGGAACTCTTGCGCCTATTCAGTCACAGTGGTGCGCAAGGACAGGTACATCGATGTTCGCGAATCAGAATTAGTGACTCATTAGTGTTGCTGTCACTAAATGTTGGCTTTCGTAAATAGTGGCCGGATGTATGTGGTGGAGCGGTACTGGAAACGCCCGGGACCACTCGCCACACGTGTCAGGTGGAACCAGAAGGACGGCGGGTCCCAGAATCCGGTCCCATAGGTCGGTCCAGCGGGAAGATCCGGGCCGGGTGCGGCTCGGAGACCCGAGCCAACGAGTGAGAGAATCC
>NSDO01000211.1:104958-116134 GCA_002286825.1 Lagenidium giganteum | reverse complement strand
CCGAAGACCATCCGTCTGCTCCTCCAGGTCCAAGCACCCCACTTCACCCAGTCAACCTAGCGTCGATGAACACCAGGCGTCAGTCTGAGGAGCCAAGAACTGAGGACCCGCGCACGTTCAAGATATCGAAGACCAAGAAGAAGGCCCAAGACGCCGAAGAACGTGCCGGTTTTGTGGCAGAGAGCGGCTTAGTTTCCACGGACAAGGCCAGCCCTCCACCTCAAATGGTGCGTATGCCCGGATCCTCGGATTCTGGTGAGAAGAAGCTAGAAGAACCGGCTGAAGTTAAGCACGACATCGATCATGGACTCGTCATGTCAAGTGCTTCTGAAGTAGAGTCCAAACACTCGCCCGCTACAAGGGGAACTGGCGATGCGAGTGCGAGAAGTATGAGTTCCCCCATGTCTGTCGACGACGAAGAGAAACCAAGGCCATCACGTCGACAGCTTAAAGAACGTATGATGGCCGCCATCAGAGAAACACAGCATACGAGCCCTCAAACGCTAGCGTTCAGAGAATGCGAACGTCTGGTTGACGAAGAACCACTGCTCAGAGCATTGGGTGTGCTCTACCCGCACCAAATTGCCGGCAGGATTGAGGAACCACACTTCCCGGATGCAAGTGACACTCTGGAAGTCGCATACAAGGTGATTCGGTTGCTGGGGGCGGTGGGACGCTCTTTTGAAGACACGGACAATGCCGCCGTGCGTGAAGTCCCGCTGGAAGATGCCATGATTACGGGGATGAAGCCGTTCAACGTGCTACGGGCGATTACCGAAGAACCGCGTGACGCGGGGCGTCGACGACATCCCCGACGTGCCCAACGCGAGCGGCTGATCCCGACGCCTACGAGTACATTCCCGGCGAACGTGACCCTAACGCCGTCACGAGCCTTGCCCAGGTCCGAGCCCGTACCACACGCCGGACCAGGCCCAGACCATCTCCGAGCGGTACAAGAGGCATTCCAGATGATCCTTGGCGTATCCGCGGCGTCGCTCCCTGCGAACATCATCCCACAGCAAGGGGCTACAGACTAGCGAGAGCAAGCGGCACGGTCTGCAGCGGCGTGGGCCGATGCTGGGCTAGATCTGGGACCGGTTCCACCACCCGTCATCGATCAGCGGAGACGGTACGTGGATCGAGAAGGGGACTCCGAAATGCCGACCCAGGAGGAGTTGGATTTAAGAGCTGCACGGGCCTACCAGGTTGCTCGGGACAGACGCACAGGTCTTCCGAGTCGTTCCCCAGGAACACGAGAAGTACCACACGGCGCGAGCGCACCCCTCCCGTCGAATGCTGCCGCTCCACGACCATGGAGCGTGGAAGATGAACACACACCAGACGACCCGCTGGAGGTCGAGTTCGAGGCGCAAACAGCGCGCGTCAACTCGGCCAGGATCCTGTCAAGCATGGTGGCGGACCTGAAGACGTTTTCGGGTCGAGCTCACGACTGCGAGCGTGCAGCCGAATGGTTCCGTCGTGTCAAGTTCGCCTTCAAGCGCGATATGCTGTCTCCTACCGACAACTGCGAGACCTTCGCTAGCCTGCTGACGGGTCCAGCCGGTCACTGGTTCGGTCAGTTGGCACGGTCGACACGCCGATCAAGCCTTTGATGCTATGTACTGCAAGCAGGGGGCGTCGCCAGCGAGGATGTACTATGCGATGCGCTGCGGGTCTAACGAGGATACACTCAACTACTTGCTTCGTCTGAATACGGCCGCAATCAAGGCCAAGATCAGGATCCATGACGGCGACGCAGCTGTACGCCTGGACCATGTGAACCACTTCTTGGACACGCTATACGATGGAGACCTGGCGAAGCAGATCCTCTTGCAAGCGCCTCCCTCAGCTCAAGAAATCCAAGATGTGCTGGCGAGCCTACGAAGCCGAGAGTTGCGTCTCAGGCGGGATGCCAAGCGTGACGATAACCCGGAACCCCCGCGGTCGCAAGGGCGTCCTAGAGCCTTTGACAAGGGACGACGGCAAGACAGACACGACGCACCAGCTGTGCGGAGTGTAACCTGGCAAGATTCGACGAGCAGCAGCGAGGACTCCGAGACAAGTTCTGGATCCGATTCATCCGACAGTGGTCCGTCCGACGAGGAGTCGTCTAAGCCTCGAGTACACGCTGCCAGTAGGGAGCCAACAGCCCGGCGTCCTCCGAGGCCTTYGCACGAGAGACAACAACCACCGCCTGCATCAGCCTGCTCGCACTGTGGATCCCAACGCCATCAAGATCTACATTGCTGGAAAAGGTTGATGTGCCAGAAGTGCGGTCGAAAGGGTCATCCGACTGATCGTTGCCTTCACACGTGTCGCGCCTGTGGTCGCATTCATGATGCGGGCGAATGCAAGCTCGAAGCGTTTTTCAACACAGTTCGCCAGTGGTATGACCCGGCCAAACCCGCTGGGCTTCTGCCACCAAGTGCGGAGAAGCAGATAAATTATGCCGCTCGCTGGTATCATGGGAACCAGGACGCGACGAGCGGTTGCCCATCTGTATATTGGCATGCATTGCTCAAGAACCGGAGCGGCGCCCAGAGACCAAGGCTGGAAGCTTGCCCAAGAAACCGAGCTCGAAGCGTACGGAAAACAATAATCAATGTCAAGCGTTTGAGAGAAAACCGGCCTTGTTCCGTCTTCGATTGAATCCCGGAGAGAGAAGAGGGTACTGGAAACATTACACGCCTTCCCGGTGGTTCCGCCAGCCTATCGTGTCAGCCAAGATAGAGGACGTTAACGGCAAGGTCTTGTTTGATACGGGCGCCGAAGTGTCGATCCTGGACGCCAATTTCGCGCGTGAAAACGGTGTCGTGGTGAATCCAGACAGATCGATGAATTGCGCAGGGGTCGGAGGGGCTCTGTTCCGAACCGAAGGCTCCACGCAAGTCAAGATCACACTTGGACAGGAACTGGTGTACACGGCCGACCTGCTAGTGGGACCACTCGAGGTCCAACATGCCATTCTCGGCATGGACTTCATGGTCCCTGCTGGGGTCAGGTTGGACGTTGCGAACGGAGCTGTCACGTTGCCCGATGAAGTGCTCGTACGTTTTGACGGTCGCAAACAACTATTCAACGGCCGCGAGCGTATGGTACGTCCCGGACAAGTGATGGTGTTGGATGTGAGTGAGTGGCAGGACATACGGGTGAAGAGGACCGAACGTCAGACCCTCTGGCTGACACGTGGGGAAGGCTGGGTCGCCACATCAGTGGGCCAAGCGGTCCGAGTCACGAATGTGTCGAAGAAACGTTTGACCATACAGCCCAACCAGCCGCTGGCCATCTGGCTGAGTGGGAATCACGTCCCACAAAAGCCAGGCTTCGCTCGCCAAGGGTCCGCTCGGGTGGCCGAGTGGGAGGTCCTGGCGTACGAAGCTACCACTGATCGCACCCCTGGATGGGAGAATACAAGCTTCGAACGGATACCCGCTGTAGTCAAGCCGAGCTACCCACAGCCGAAGTCGATCCTGAAGCATGTAAGGCAGGTCACAAAACTGGCCAGCGGAGCGGATCTACATTCACGCGGAGACCCACCCAAGGACAAGAAGGTCCCGTTCACCGGTGAGAAAGTGGATCCTGTTGCCGCCCCGCTCGGGAAGCCTGCCGAAGTCGACAGGATCCGCCTGCATACCCGCACCTTGAGGATCTTGTCAGTCCGGAAGGCAGAGGATGCTATCGAAGTGACAGACGACCAGGCAGAACAAGCCGTCTATCTGCACGAAGCGTCCGAGCTGTACGCGGAAGATGTGGAGGAACCGTTGGCGGTGATTCCCGAGGTGGCTGCTGGTAAATTGACCCAGGAAGTGACCGAAGAGGATCTCGACGTAGAAGATCCAGCTTACAACACCGCGAAATTATCTGGAGACGCAAGCGTCGCCTTACCGCCACCGGCGGAGGTAGGTGCCGCCTGCGACATAGACGTCGGTGGCGCACGCCCGATCGCTCAGCGATGCCGACGGATTTCGCCGCAGTACGTGGAGAAGGTGTTCGAGCTTGTCAAAGGCCTTCTCTCCGCTGACATCATTGTCCCATCAAAGTCACCCTGGGCGTCGCCCATTGTGATTGTGATAAAGAAGAATGGGGTCGATATATGGTAGTGCATTGACTACCGTCTAGTCAACAGCCTGACAAGACTGATGGTCTACCCTATGCCACTCATCAATGACCTGCTGCAGGATCTCGAGGCTGTGCTTTGGTTCTGCTCACTCGACATGGCTAGTGGATTCTGGGTCGTGAGTATGACCAAACGAGCGCAAGAGATATCAGCTTTCATCACACCTTTCGGGTTATTCCACTGGCTGCGCATGCCCTTTGGACTTTAAAACGCGCCACAGATATATCAACGCCTTCTCGACAATGCTCTCTATGGCGTCCTAATGCTGACCAACCATCAGCGGGAACTGGGGGCGGATGTGTTCAAGGACGGTGTTCCAGTGGATCCAGCGGCCAAGTCCATCCTACAGCGACGCTCATATATCGATGACGTCGTCATCCCGGGCTCTGACTGGGATGCCCTCTCCTCTGCGGTGGACCGATTCCTATGTGTATGTGAGGAATGGAACCTATCCATCAGTGGTCCCAAGAGCTCGTGGGGAAAACGCAAGGTGGACTATCTCGGCCACAAGGTGAGCACGGAAGGCATTGAGGTGAAGCCTAAGGACCTAGAAGCGATCCAGAACCTCGAGCTTCCTCAGACTCTGCGCGGCAGGCAAAGCTTCCTCGGGAGCCTCAACTACTACAATCAGTTCATCGAAGGTTATGCCGTGTATGCTGCTGTGTTGTATGAGCTYAAGGAGGTGGACTTTGCGAATTACCGAACGTCGTTGAGCAAGACGGGACCGGATCCAGTCGAGGTGGCGCCTACCCCAGGCCTCGCACCACGTTGGACCCGCGCTAGCAATGCATTCGAAGCATGGAAGCGCAAGCTGGCCAGCGCGCCGATTCTACAGCACTTCCGACATGGCAAGGACACGGTCGTCGCGGTACACGCATGTGACTGGGCTGTTTCGGCCGCCATCCTACAAGAGTGTCAAGGAAAGTGGCTGCCGGTTCGCTTCGCTAGTAGGGTGTTGAAGGAGAACGAGCTCCACTACCACCATGCCGAAAGGGAGATCCTCGCTCTACTGCGGAACCTGTCGATCAACTTCAACATGCTGGCCGGCCACCACTTGCGGGTACACACAAGGTCGAGTACGATGCGTTGGCGCTTCAAGACCAAGTCACTGCAGGGACGTCTCGCCCAGTGGGCAGCGCTACTTTCATCATGGAGTCTCGAGATTGTCAAAGTCGCAAAGGCTGAGACCGAGGTCCTGGGGGCGTTGACCGCCAGCGTGGCACCGCCGGAATTCACCGACGAGATCCTGGCATCCATCCGCCCGGAAAAGGTCGGGCGTTCCAGGGTCCAAGCTCTCGTGCCACATATCCCCCCACAGGGGAGCGTGGTCGTGATCCGTTTCGATGGTTCTGCCTCACCGAAGCGAGGGGAGGGTTCCTGTGCAGCCATTGTGTGGTCCCTCGAAGATTGGAGTGTTATCAAGGCCGCCGGCAGGTTCTTGGAGGGTGTGAGCGTCAGTGGGGTAGCCCTCGCACTCACCCTCGCAAAAGTCACGGGGAACGACCACGTACTTGTGATCGGCGATTCCAATCTGGCAATTCGCCAGCTACGTGGCGAGATCGAATGCCGGGCGGATCCGCTAAGGCTACTCAAAGCTGAGGTCGAGCACATCGCCGAGACGTTCAAGTCCGTACAGTACCTCCATGTGAAACGATCGTTCAATCAAGCAGCCGATATGCTCGCTACTCGCGTGGTTCAGTCCCGAGCTGACGTTCAGGAAGCGAATGCAGACCTTGTGGAGAATCTGGTCAAGCTGAATGGTTTACGACCGGTTGTGGATGCGTTACGGGGGACGCCAGACGACACAGGTGAAGCCCCGACGGAGCAAAGGTCCAAGATACGGCGCCGAACGTTCTTGCTGTCCAGACTCGATCACAAGCTCTCGAACATCAGCAACGTTCAGAACAGGCCATGGTGCCGGATCCAGACGCGGGAAACCAAGTTGCGGGGGACAGAGAATCAGGTCAGCTCGGTGCAGTCGCGGATTATATCGACGATGCACACCCCCCGACGACCGCGTCGGGCGCCCCCGACGCTGTTCAGGATGTGCCCGTTTCGGGTGGAGCCGAAGGGTCTGACGTGGGCACTGAATTGGGTATTCAGGCCGAAAGGTGGAGACGTGTAGGCGCGGCGCAAGGCGAAGAAGCATGGATGTGGAATCTAAAGTGCTTCCTTAAGGGCGACGTTGCTGGGCTTCCCCTGGACCAAGTGGAAGCCTGTTCCAAGGTAGCGAACATGTTCGAAGTGGACGCGCATGGCGTTGTACGGCATTTGAGCAATGGAACGCGACCGGATCCAGATGGGATCCAAGACTTACAGGCCCGTGTGGTGCTCCCAATACACTTCATGAAGAAGTGTTATCACACTACCATGCTAGCCTCGATGGATGCCACCAAGGGGTGACAAGGACTTTCGCCCGTCTACGCAAGAAGTTTTATTGGCGCGGTATGTTCAGCAGCGTTCAAGCGTTCGTGGCGGGATGTCCAGATTGTATGACCGGCAAGGGAGTCCCTCGGATCCTGGCACAGTCACCTGGGAACATCGTGGCTACGAGACCTTTCCAAGTCGTGGCCATGGACTTTATTCCAGCACTCCCTGTCTCCTATAACGGCAACTCAGAACTGCTCGTGTTCGTTGACCTGTTTAGCGGGTTTACCACCCTCAAAGCGACCCACTCACGTAGTGCTGCCAACGTTGCATCCGTGTATGAAGAAGCCGTATATTGAAGGTTCGGTGCGAGGGAAGCCCTCCGGCATGATCGAGAGGCAGGTTTTGTCTCCTCGTTCTTCCGTGAATTCAATGAGATCATGGAGCAGCGTCAACGGGCGACGCTCGCTTACCGCCCACAGGCCAACGGTGCTGCAGAGAGAAAAGTCCAGACTGTGACAGGAGCGCTCAAGATGTACGTGTCCGACCCAGAACAAAGGGACTGGGATGAGTACGCCGAGCGCCTGGCGTTTGGGCTCAACACCGCGGTTGACGGCACTCGACAGGACACGCCATTCTACCTTGTCCACGGGTGGGACCCGCGAACCACGTTGGAAGCGATGCTGCCCACTGAATCGGATGGGCCCAGCAATACTGAAGCATGGCGGTGGCGAGCGGCGATCCAGAGGTCCTACACCTATGCGCGCTGCGAAGCAGCAAAGCTGGTGAAGAAAGCCGTGGATCAGCGGGCTGAAGCAGCCAACGCGCGGGCGACACCGGAACCAGGCATCGAAGTTGGATCCAGGGTGTGGCTATACCTTGACCGAGTCAAGGAAGGCTGCGTCAAAAAGCTGGCGCACAAGTGGCATGGACCCTTTAGAGTCAGCGAGATGGTGGGCGAACATGCTTGCCGACTGGCTGTGCAAGGGTCGGAATACAGGATCCATCCTGTGGTACACCTATCCAAGCTCAAGCTGTGCAAACCAGACTACGAGCGGCCAAGTACCCAGCTGAGGGTGCGGGACGAAGCACGCTTCGACTTCGACGAAGCCCTCTTACCCGAGGATAGCTGGGAGCCAGATGAGGATCAGGGTGAATACGAAGTCACCCGGATCCTAGACATGCGCATTTACAGGCCGACTCGCTATGGGCGCAAGAGGCGGCAATACTTAGTGGAATGGCGCCAGTCTGGATCAACGCCGAGCTGGGAAGACGAGGGCAACCTCACCTGTGGTGCTCTATTTTACGACTTCCATAGGAGCAACAGGGCTCGCCATCGTCTACAAGCCATGGCCGAGGAAGGTGACCCACAGTAACACGTTCGCGGCCAAGCTCCAACAATGAACGAGCAACGGCAATTGAACGAGCGAACATGGCAACATGTATTGAACGGGCTTAGCGTGGATCATGGACTACAACGCGATTGGAGCGACCCCATCGTCCAAGTACGGCTTCAGGCCAGGATCGGCGCGGAGTGGATGCTTGGTGGCGTGATAGAGCTAGTAATCTCGGCTTGGATCCGCTTCGCGCAGTTCCGCGAGCTGGCGGGCCATCTCTTCCTTCGTGAGCAAGGTTTTGTCATCGCTCCACGTGGGGACCCACGGGATCGCCGGCGGATGGAAGTGGAAGCAAGGATCGAGCAGGATCCGCCAAGTCGTCTTCTTCGCCTTCACCAGGCAACGGACCTCTGTCAGCAGGGGCTCCAGACGACGAAGACGATGACTGTAGCGGCATTTGCGCGCCTTGTGATATTCGGCGTCATCGTATCGAATATCACAAGGCGCGCAAATGCCGCTACAGTCATCGTCTTCGTCGTACCAAAATCGTATGGGTCCGCTCCCACAAAGATCGGACGAACTCAGTGCCCGTTCCGCTGCGGCCAAATCGGTATGACGTGAGGAGCTCACGAAGGTGCCGGAAGTCGTCGTGCCCGGGGTCCCAGAGCACTGGTTCAGGCATCAAGTCCGCGTATTCCATCCAAGGCGCCAACCGGTCTAATTCTCTCCGTTCCATCGACTTCCAACGGCGGGAGGTACTCGGGAAGCTACAGACGGTCGGCGCGTGCGGGAAGAAGGATCTGGGAGGAAGCAGGTCCAGGGCGCCCCAATCCGGGGTCTTCGGCTCGCGGACACCTCGCAGGATCTCCAGGGCCACCTTGGAGAGATGACCCCACGGGACCATGTACTCGTGGGGGCCTTGGTCGGGCGCGCTTGGGGTGTAGGAGACGCTCGGGGCCTTGACCACGATGGGTTTGCCGCTGGGGCCTACGCGCTGCGCCGCTGGATCGAGACTTCGGGTCTTGGCGCGTTTGGCTGGGGAGTTGGTCTGAGTTCTGGCCGGACGCTTCGGTCGGCGTTTGGAGTCGGCCGTCGTCGTCGGACGAGTCGTCCCCACCACCTCGAAGTCGGAATTTTCGCCTCCGTCTGCCCTGCTCCCTTCGGATCCACCGCCGCTGACCTCCGGCTCAGAGGCGAAGCCGTCCGCATCGTCCGAAACAGCACCGCTGTTTCCGGACTCCCCGATGTGATGAGCTGCGGTCGGTTTGGGCTCTCTGGATGCTGGGACAACGGACCCGGTGGCTGGTTGATCGCTTTGGCGAGCTGGAGCGGGTGTGGCGGCCGCGCTCCAGCTGCGATATCGCATGAACGATGAGTGGATCCGGACCGGAGTTTGGCTTTGGAGCGGCCTCATGACGGCCCCCGGCATTCATGGGGGCGCGCCTGAAGAGAGGTGCAGGGCCGGTAGTCTCGCTGGTCTTGCTTGGGGGCGCGGGCGCTTCCGAGGACTTGTGCACCTCCACGGGTACGGACTGGATCTCGGTTCGACGAACGAGAGGGCTAGCCGACGTTGGCGTCGCGAATTTGCGCGGGTAGGCTGGCAACAGCACTCGGAGGGCAGCCAGGATCTGCCGGCAGTGCTTCAGCTCGTCATCGAACGCGGCCTGCGATACGGTACACTCAGGGCGCTTTTCGGCTTCGGCTATCTGAGTCCGCAACGCCGAGAGTTCCTGCTTCTGGATCTTGATCAACTGACGAGCGTCGGCCAGCTCACGATTGCGTTCCGAAAGGTTGTTCTCGAGGATCCGGCTTGACAAGCCGAGGTTATGAAGCTTGTCGAACACGGTTTGGCCGGGAACGTACGTTTCGGGTCTAGTATGATCGCTGCGGAGAGTGGCGAGTTGCCTTCGGAGCTCGCTGATCTGCGCTTCACGGTCTTCGACCTTCTTCGCTGCTGCCTCGCTCTCGGCTCGCAGACGCTGATTATGACCCGTCAGGCTGGTGATCTTCTGCCGCAATGAAACCAGGCCACGCTCGCGGGACGCGGCTTGATCACGGGACGATTCGAGACTTTCCTTTAAGCGAGTCCGCTCTTCGGCCCATTTGGCTTTACGCGCTTGGTACCGCTCCCGGTATCGCCTGGCTTCATTGCTCGCCTCAGTGATCGCCGTGCGCAGGTTCGCCAACTCTCTGCGGGTGGTGTACAGATCCGTCTGGATAATTGCGCGGTCGTCCTCAGCTCGGCGGCGCGCCCGGCGTTCGATATTGGCAAGCCGCCGCAGCTCCCGCAGCAGCTCACCAACGCGCGGGATCCACTCACGGCTCCAGCGTTCCGCGTTGGCAGCTCGCTCTAGGCTTGCTCGGACAGCTGCAGCGGCTATCGGCGGTTCGACGACGAAGGCAATGTCCCCAACGAATTGCATCGAGGGGACAGGGCCGTCGTCACTGCGGTCTTCGTCAAGGCGTGGTTGCCACTCACCAAGGCGGATCCACTCGCAGGATGCGGGCACGCGGGACGCGGGAGGTAACAAGTACGAGCAGCGTCAGCGGAAGAAGGTGACGCAGGGAAGACGACGACGTACGGCGCGTTGCTACTCTACAACGGGTGCACGCAATGCTCCACTGCCAGTCGGATTAATGGGGGCATCGTCCTCTTCAGACGATCTGGCAGTAGCCTAGCGTGTCCCCGTAATAGAACGTTTGTGCCCCTTTGTTGAGAGTGGAAAACCGTTGGGCAGCGGAACTCTTGCGCCTATTCAGTCACAGTGGTGCGCAAGGACAGGTACATCGATGTTCGCGAATCAGAATTAGTGACTCATTAGTGTTGCTGTCACTAAATGTTGGCTTTCGTAAATAGTGGCCGGATGTATGTGGTGGAGCGGTACTGGAAACGCCCGGGACCACTCGCCACACGTGTCAGGTGGAACCAGAAGGACGGCGGGTCCCAGAATCCGGTCCCATAGGTCGGTCCAGCGGGAAGATCCGGGCCGGGTGCGGCTCGGAGACCCGAGCCAACGAGTGAGAGAATCCAGGCCCGGCTCGAGCGGACCCCGCAAGCGGGAAGCACCAGGATGCATGCGACATGGCGCAGGTGACGACAGAAGAGTATCCTGACCCGACCTGATGCGTGTGTGGATCGACGATCGAGAGGATGCTCAGAACAGCCTCATGTTCGAAGAAGGCCAAGAGACCAAGGCTGGCGGCTAACCAAGTGGATTCAACTGCGGAGAGCATGGAGAGCTCTGACGCCTTCCATGCTGCCAAGCATTGATCAAACAGCCAAGGTTCACTGCTACCAATCAGATGAGACCAAGTGTTGGGTGGAGACGATGAACGAAGTAGGCGGATCCAGTGC
>NSDO01000211.1:85399-96429 GCA_002286825.1 Lagenidium giganteum | reverse complement strand
GCCGCGCTATCTGTATATGGAGCCCAACGTGACCATCCGACTTGCGCCAAGCCTTTGGGCAACGGGGATTGCCGCACTCCAGGCGCTTCTCGCTCAACCAGTGGGTGGTACCGAAGAACAGGCCATTCACGCGCTGGCGCAACAATTCMGCCGCATTACTGGTGCCTTYACCTGGCATGGCGCACTGGAAGCTGAAGTTGACTTCTCGGCAGCTCTCCCGGCCATATACGCGACCACCGACATCCTGAYCGCCGGCTACGGYCCATGCAACACGTCATGGCTACCTCTTGCCATCCTCGTCCACRGCCAGCGCAAGGTGACTCACGAGATCGCGACAGGAACTTCACTCAGGCACGCGCCCATGCCCGTGCAGGATGTTCTTGTGCTCGAGTGGGTAAGCGCTGGTGTCGTGCACGTCCGCTTGAAAGCCMGTGCTCCTTCCCATCGACGAAGCGCTGAGCGCATTGTGATTTCCCTCCTCAGCACCTTCCCAGCAGCGTTACTYGCACCACCACCGMCACACCCGCCGGTGTATGATGCGRAAATGGATCGATCATCGCCTTCGTGGCAAGCCAGACCTAGAGTTGGCTCCCATCCTTCCTCKTCTCGGATTCCAAGACTACACGAGCCCAAGACAACACTCAAGCACAAGACCTTTGTCAGGCGCATCCTGCAGCGGCGAAAMCCGTTAGCAGCCCGGATTCTGCAAGCATGCCGCGGACRTCTGGACGTCTTGCCTGCATCGGTGGCAACCCAGCTCAAGTCACTTACATGGTYACGCATCTGGCATCTGTGTYGAAACAGCGATCACCACGAGCGCGGTTTATTGTACCGCCTCGCCTGTGGAGCACTTCGTTTCTGGCGATCGGACTTCGGCAATAGCTGTCCACACAATGGCTGCRCCGTCGACAACGYCCCGCCCGGCGCGCCGCTCCTTCATTGGCTGCTGGAGTGCCCCGTCGCGRAAGCATGCTGGGCCACCCTGCGWAAGATTTGGTTCGGTTCSAGACAAGTACTCGACGACGAATGGTGGACGCAGGTATTCGCATTCAAATTGAATGCAATCCCACAGGAGCTGTGGCAGGCCGCGCCTGTAGCTACCGACGATGGGTTGGGGGAAACGGTACAAGCGATGTGGAGTGTTTCTGTGCTAACCACCCTCYGCCGGCTCTGGGCGCTGCGTTGGGGACAACCAGTACCYGTCGCAGCCATTCCAGCGTTGCTGGCCAATGTGGTGGCCCAGGCGCTCTCMCAAATGCTCTTGGACAGGCCAGCCTCTCACAGACGTCTGCTYGACATCCTGACACGAYRTCCGGTCYCAGCGACACCGATCACRCCCACAACTCCAACCGTTCTGGTGTTTTTCGACGGGGCGGCACGTGGCAATCCTGGCCYTGCTGCCGCAGGAATTCTGCTCGTGCGCGCCACTGCGACCGAAGCGTACATCGAATGGGCTGGCTCAATTTTCCTTGGGCCMGCCACAAACAATGAAGCAGAGTTCGTCGGTCTCACTCGTGGCCTCACACAAGCTCGAGCAGCAGGCCATACTCATGTCACCATCATCGGTGACAGCCAGTTGGTCCTCAACTTCATGCGCCATGGCAGACGCCCCACCTCGAAGACACTCCGCCGACACTATGCTATCGCGCACGCCTTGCGCAAAGGTTTCCAGGAATGCACATGGCGGCATCAACGGCGCCACCTCAACAAGATGGCGGACGCCTTAGCCAACATGGCGATAGACCTCGGTCGATCCACATCCTACTCTTCATTCCACCCATTGCCACCGTCAATCTCCCGCTTTTTAGCAAATGACGTCTGGCCAGCTCAGTAGCAAGCACGAATGACCTGGAGGCGTTAAGCCAATCAAGTCGACAGCAACGGTTATTGGCGTAACTACACACAATATACCTGAACATTGAACATTGAACCTCTCTCGGCGGGCTTCTTCGCGCTCGAGTCGTCGCTCTTCCAATTCTAACTTGCGCAGCTCTATCTCTTGGGCTTTGCTTTCGACCTCCCGCTTCGTTTCCTCTGCAAGAGCTGCCAGAATCGACTCCATGCGCCCTCGCTTCTTCGGCGACGTCAAGTCATCGGAGGTCTTGCGTTTTCCCATTGAGCGCATGGCTGCATTGCGAGCTAGCTCGCCAGCCTTCTCATCCGCTTCCCTTCTTATCTTTTCGTGATCGCTTTGCGCCGCTGCCGTGGCGCGGTGATCCTCCACCAAGCTGGCGAGAGGTCCAGGAGATGCCGATGCTCGGGATACGGCTCAGCTATCCCGGAGCCTTCGTCGGAGGCTTTTTCGTCCTTCTTGTGGCGGTCAAGAAGCGAAATAAATCGATTTTGGGCCTTCTTGCCGTCGAGGTCTCTGCGTGAAAAGCCGGCAGCGACAAGCGCATTGGCGACTGCATCCCATGCGTCCATCACTGCGCCATGCTTGGCCGTGAACGGCAGATCTGCAGGTGTTGGTCGTTTTATGTGCAAATTACGGGTGCGGGTGCGGAAATCGCTGCCCGAAACCTCCCTAATGATATGCAACGACACCAACAACGTCACAACAACTGATGGTTATCCGCACAGTCCAGCACAAATCGTGCTCTGTGAGATTTGCGTTCCGAAGCGGTGAGAGCTCTCGAAAGTGTGATTCCTGCGTATTCGACGGTGTACCATGTGATGTGGTGGCTTGGTCAAGCTGATCCAACCTGAAGTGCGGTCAGTTGCTTGGATCACCCACAACAACAGCTGCTACACAGCTCGTGGAGGTGATAAACCACAGACACACGACACTCGTCCGAGTCGGCACACATCACGACATCTTGGGGGCGTGTCGGCTCTCCATCTCTATGCTTGATCTTCCCTTGCGAAGTGTACAGCACTGACGTGTCGCGGGGTCTCAATCTGTGCACGGCGCTGCACAACTGCCCTACCTAGTATATTTCTCATTCGTAGAATAGGGTGTCCTGCCACTTGTCTGTGTTTCGGTTCGGCATTTTCTTGACACACAACACAGACTACCAGATCTTGCAGGGCTTGACTCTTAAATTGAATCGCTAGGCACAGACGTGCGATAATYGTCGTTATGCATAAATAGCCCCGTTGAAACTGCCTACTGCCATCGAGGTCGGAAAACCAGCGACATTTGACGTACGAACCTTCTTCCTTGTCGTTCATTAGATACTTTGTCTCCATGGCCACATACCTTCCCACAATGGCGCACATAACAGACCGCCACCATAGAAGCAGCATGTGAGGATACAATGGATCAGCACAGTCGTGCTAGGAACACACACACAAACATGTCGCCCAGTTCACCGCGACCAAAATTTCAACACATGCGATCATTATACATGTATTCTGCTGTTTCATACATCAACCTCGCAAGTTTATGTCGCTTTCTACTCACTAACCGCCTGGCGAAGACCTTTCAGCCTTCCCAGTGCATTCACTTTGATGGCACGTCCGCGCCTACTTCTTGCCTGGGTGCAGGCCCAACGCACCTGGCGTGGCTTCACCAGTGACTTCGCCGAAGTAAATTCCAAACGTTGCCTTCATCAACTCAATGGCAGAACGGTCCTCCATGAACGTCACGAACTCCTTCAAGTTGGCATTCTTCACTTCCCACACTGGCGGCAAGTCACCTGGCATCTTGATGTCAGTGCGCACGCTAAAGCCATCAGCGATGGTCTTCTGTGCCTCGTCCGTGATGACCCAGTTGAGGAGCAACTTGGCAGCCGCACTGTTCTTGGCCTTCTTGAGCATGGCGATGCGCTGTCCCCATGCCATGAAAGGCACGTCCATGGCGTACTTCATGGTGCTGTTCTGCTGAGRAACGTGGTTTCCCCACGTGCCGAGACCGATGAGCGCCTTGCCCTCGCTGGCGAGCGTGTTGGCCGTATCGGAGCCACGGCGGAAGGTCACGTCCTGCTTGGCAAACTGCGCCACCCAGTCCCAGCCGTACAACTCGACGTACTTGGCATACAGGAACAACACGGCATCGTCGTCGTGTGGGTACGACGACGCGATCTGGCCCTTAAAGCGCGCGTCCGTCAGGTCCTTGATGTCCTTTGGTGGCGCGACGCCGTTCAAGTGCTTCTCGTCGTACATGTAGCTGAAGGAGAAGACGTTGAAGGACATCCACGAGCCGTCTTCGTCCTTGAATCCGTCGTAGATCTTGGAGAAGTTGGCAGGCTTGTACTGCGCGAGGTGTCCGAGCTTCTTCCAACGCGGGAAGTCCTGCAGCGTCTGCAGCGCGACGAGGTCAGGCACGAGCGTATTGGTAGCAATCTGGTTGTCGATACGCGCATCGTGGACCTTGCTGTAGTCGACGATGACGGTGAAGTTAATCTTTGGGAATCGTTCCATGAAGGCATTCTTGAGTGTATCTTGCTGGTCATGTGTGTCGCCACCAGCGTAGAGGATGAGGTTGCCGCCTTCCTCGACGGCCTTTTGGTAGAGCTGGTCAAGCGTCTGAGTCTCCTCCGTCACGTTGTCAAGAGATCGTGACTTTGGCTTGCAGGCACCAGCCGATGTGGTTGCGACGAGGCCGGCGAAGAACAGGAGCGTGGTGTGGAAGAGGACCTTCATGATTGTTGGTGCGTTGGGAAGTTGAGAAGTGAGGACTGCGAGCGGGCTCTCTCTTCTCGACGGAACCCAATTGCGGTGGGGGTGCTCGCCACATGATCGATAAGGTGTGGAGTCGATTGCGTGCGCTGCCTCCACTCCATCATCGAACCCAGCAGGTTCTGGTGCATTGTTGGTGCCAACGACAGCTTCAACATGTTACCGCATGATCATCGACTGGTGCGCGAGCATTCGGATTGGAGACATGCTTCAGCGATCGATGAGTGTTCTCTGGCGAATCTGAGAAGCAACCACTGCTGCTGTGCGCTGGTCGTGCCAGTGTTGGTGGAGCTCGCGTGTCAGCAAAATGCAGCATGTGGTGGCAGCATCTGCGATGTCATATGGGATGCGAGAAACGCTGTGGTGCTGATTTGTGATCATTCACCATGCGCCACACGACCAAGTGGTGTCAAAATCATCAGGTCGTGTGGCAGCGGCAACGTGGAATTGACGCACGAGCTGCCATTTGCAGTGAAACATGTGCCCGCTGGTAAGCATTGCGTTGCGGTTACGCATTGGCAAAGTCGCATTTTTGCCAGGACCACCCGTACCACTCCGCCCGCTTTACTTTTGAAGTTGTACACAACGCGAATACAGATAAAACTGTACACAACGCGAATACAGATGGATCACAGAAATACACGAAAGTCCTGCAATCGCTGCACGGAGATTTCGAGAACCCACATTTACACGGACACACCTCAGAAAACGACAGAGAAACCGGGGAGCTGCACGACACCATATGTTGCCACCTTCTGCACAATTTCCCACACCAACCACTTTCACTAGATTATATTGATTTATTATATATCCGATTGGCGCGGTGGTGTTCGCGAGTCGTAGCCAACATTGCTGTGTCAATTCTAATCGTAGCGTACGTTGTTGAGTTCACGCAAGACGCTAGCGTCACTGGCATCGCCGAGCATGTCCACCAATGTCAACGAGTCGCGACGCCTGATCGAGTCTGTCGATCTGCGCTGTGATATGCTGCGTCGTCTTCTGGTCTGGTCCACCTGGTACGCTTCAAACGACAATGCCGGCGATGCCCTTCGGCATCTCCACTTCGAAGCGGCAAAACGCGGATGTGGTAGTTTGTGAGACTAGCACAAATCTTCGCGATGGGATCGTATAAGCTATGGTCCCACGTAAACCGGCAAGCGATTATTCGCCACAACGTGCGCCTTCTTCCCAACCAGTATTCGACAATTATGCGAAGAATCCGCTCCGGAGGCCAGCTTCTTCTCGCACACCGATGCCTTTGCGACAGCCGGAGGTGTCTGAGCGCTGGGGGGGGGGGCTTGCCCGTAGTCAATGTGCATTCAATGATGATCATCGGTGACTAATCGATGATCTTCTTCACCTGAAGTGTTGTTGACTGACACCACTCGTCTCTTGGCCCAGTCTACCCGTGGCCAGTCACAGTGTCCACAGAATGACATCAAATCTGTCATCCAGGTCCATGAGGATGAAGGCATCCTTAATCAACTTGCCACAAGCATAGTCGTTGAGGCGCGCGAGACGCCTCGGCATCTCCATGACACGACCGTCGGTGAGGCGCACCTTGAACACAGAGACGCCTCCGTCGGGCCGAAAAAGAGTCGCACCACGTGCGTGACTCATCACACCACGTCAAACGAAGTTGTTCGACGCGCCTAAATCGAGCAGCGTGCGCAACGGCCGCGCGATTCCCTTCACCTTGAGCTTGAAGTAGATGAGCCGATTTGCCCTCTCCTCAAGCTTCGCAGACAGCGCGTGTCGCGTCCGACACGCGAGGGCCCTGGCAGCTGCTGTCTGCAGCAGCAGCCACCTCCTGGCCGTCTGTTGGACGGACCGCGCCTACTGACCGAAGTCGTTTTTGGCTTGCGCTCCTGGCCAGCGCCATCGCCAGAAGCGCGCGGAGCACCTCTGCTGGGGGGCGGTGCTCGACACTTGGATCCCAGGTGCCGAAGGCAGAACGAAGGCCACAACTTACACGCTGTGGTCAGTCCGAGGAAGCTTGCTTGGGCGAGGTTGGCCTTGAGCGAGGTTGGCCTCGCTCACTCTTCCTGACGTTCCGCTAACGTCAGGGCGTGTGTGGTTGGAGCAATAACCGGAACTGAATATATTGCAGGGTCCTTATATCCAACAAGGAAATATACCAAAACCTACATATATAGAATTTATACTTAATACTACCGAAGGATCCCATTGGCTGATAATGATCCTCATTCCAGCCAATCATGTGATGGGACCAATTGGCCCATTACAAGTTTGTTCTCTACGTGCTTACGCCGGCGGGTAAGGGCTCTGCCTTTATGTGAAAGGAGATTCGCCAACGCCACGGACTGATGCATGGCTGCTTATCCACAGGCGCTTCCGGGAACCAGGGTAAGGTCCTTATAGGGATATTTTGCGTTATTATCGCTCTCAGCTACCGACTTCGACTACATTTTCGAATATACATTGTGAGCCCTGCGCCCTCGTGCGTAAGTCCGTGTGCGTACCTTACCCGTCGTGCGCATTGCTTCCGTGGTGAACGGCTCACACGGATATTTGGCGTGGCCCCTGTCCCAAACTTCGGCCGGCGACGCTACTTCGTCATGTTTGTGGACGAGTACACACACGATTTCTCTTCGTGTCCCCGCTGCGACAACGGTCAGATCTCGATGCTGCATTTAACGAGTTCGTTTGCTCGAAAGGTCGAGACTCATCATCACACGCATGCGTTTGAGTCGCAAGGTGAGGCGAGCCTGCACGCGGATAATGCGCGCGAGTATGTGAAACTCGACGACCGGATCAAAGCGAAACTTGGGATCAAAATGCGGTTTAGCAACGTCTACAAACCCCAAGAGAATGGCATTACCTAGAGATGGATGCGCATGCTTATATAGATGCACGCCGTGCTCTTCAACGGCCACTTCCCCATCGGGCTTTGGGCGGAAGCACTGATGTACGTTGCGTAAGTTATCACCATTACGGCTACGCCAGTGCTCGAGCACTACTCGCCGTATCATTCCTGGTTCCGCCGAACGCCCAACATTAACAAGCCGCACGAGAATGCCATTACCGAGAGATAGATGCGCATGCTTATACTTCCTCTGTTCCACAATGAAATGTGCACTTGACGCCCTCATCCATAGCCGGCCATCCGCGCGCCCATTGCCTGCTGCTAAAGCTGCGTCGCATTCCACACGGTCGCGCGCGGGTGCTGCCGCACGTCGGACCACCGTCTGCGAGTCTGAGGCCGCTAAAATGGCATTCTTTGTCATCACTTTTTCATGTTGTGAGATTTATGCTTTTTGGCCACACAGCAAATAACCGACAACTCCTATGTCGCACCTCACCTGATGCAAAAACGCATGGAGAATCCAGTGCAACGAGCCAACGACGCCAGATCTACGAGCAGCTGACAGCAAATCGAGCGAGCAAGGTTTTTTGGTCGTCTCCTGCTTGGCTTGACAATGTTGACCAATCCCAGAGCGTGATATGGAGTGATTGTCATTTTTAACGACACCTCAGCTTCTAAATATCCCTGAAAACGGTTATTATAGGTCTGAATTATCGTTATTGAACGCCTGCATTGCTGACGCATATGCTTCCTCCGAGCACACCAACGCATGGGGAAACACGCCGTTGGGAACGTGTAGACTATGCACGCGAGGAAGCGGATGGTTGTTGCCACTGCCAACCTTCATTGTCTCGTGCATCACGGCCTGGAGGGTCAGAAAGCATTTCTCCAGCATCCGTACCTCCATCTCTGTGAATGCATCGCAGACCGACGGAATCAGAGTCGGAATCGAGTGCGCTAGCTTTTTGTACTGGAGCGATTGGATGGCATTAACCCACCACGCGCCTTAACGTGGAAAATCAGCGATAAGGAAAAACCTTGAATTCTTATCGACGATTTTCCATGATAAGCTCGACCAATCATATTCGTTAATATCAAGGCACCGATTTACTTTCCCAGCAAATTACTGCGAGCGCACCTAAGATTAACGCCTCCGAACTCGCACATTCTTAAAATTTTAGACTCAGTAAACTCCCTTCAATATTATGGGAATTAACGATTCTGGATCTGTGACGTAAGCGCTCCAAACGACGTATGCGGCCAACAAGAACGGCACAGGAGATGGGAATGTGTTGCGTGAAAATGAAGGTGAATTATGTCAGTGGCGGCGGTCGTACAAGATAAAATGCCATGGCGACGGGGTAAATGTCACAGATAGAACGATGGGAGTTGGCCGTGGATGAAAGAGCAAGCAGAATTCTCGCTGGCAGAAAGAATCACGATGCGCAAGCCGCGTAATCGACAACTCGGCTAGCTGGCTTTGTGGACTAAACAGCGTGTTGTGGCAGAAAAGCACACTCATATCGTGCAAGTCTGGGTGACGACTAAAGTCAACGTCCGATACGTCAGCTTGGATCAGCCGGGCTTGGTAAAGCCGCACGTGGTTGTCTCGAAAGCGCTTGATTGATGACAGTCCGTGCTGAACAAGATCTGCGCGCTTCTCGATGCCGATGGAAGCCCTGGCAATCGTCTCGAGGGCAGCCTGTGCAACACGTTTCCAATGCCAGCCCCAATGTCAACAAACACGTCCGTATCCATAAAACCGATTACTTGAATCAATTTCGTCGTGTTGCTTGCCGTCAACTCCCCTGCGTTCTTGTCGGTCTTTCCGCTTTGTAGCCGAACATCCGCCTTCGTCACGGCCTTGAACATTTCCCACACAGTCGCGTGAGATAAACCAGCGATGGAGCTCGGTGCATGGTGTTCAGCATTTCGTGCGCTCGCGATCGCCTTCTTTCTTTTATGCAGCCTTTTGTTCTCCGGCGCCGACAAGGGTGGCGGCTCGTACACGCCCGCGATGATGTTGGCAATGGATTTCATTGTCGTGGCAACATCGTCATCGTCACTCTCCGGTTCTTGGAACAGCTCAATCAGCTCATCGCTCTACTCTGCTGTTGAAGGGGCCTGGGCGGGTAACGGCGCAGCGGGACGTGTTGACCCGACTAATGGCTGTGGACAAACACCAGAGTGAACTTGAGACGACACTGACTGTAGCTGACTTGTGGCGGACGTGCTATCTGTTGAAGCCGTCAATGTTGATGTCACGAGCTCGGCTGACCTGTCCGCTGGTCGTGTGTCCCACGCCATAACAGAATATGCTGGCTGGAGTATGGTCAAATTCGCAAGTGACCGTCTGTGACTTGTGCTTCCGTATCGTGCTTATGCATGGGGCGGCACGCGGAAAAAGGAAACGACAGCTGAACAAGTCAAAGTTCAGATTATTTTGGATCTATATCATCGTGTCTAGCACGAACGCCAATGTTTCGGGAGGTCTATGTCAGCGAAGCCAAGCCACAGCTGTTTGGAGTGGTCACGCATGCCTTCTTCCACATTCAGAAGCACGCGCTGGATTGCTTGCGAAGCTTGCTCGAAGCGTTGGTAATCGCGATCGGTCATGTCGTCGAGGACATGCACCGTGTGGGTGATGGCATTTCGCTTTTCCCACCAGAGTTTGATCATGTTTGACAACTTCCGGTGGTGCTTGAAAACATATCCTTGGTTTGGTTGTCAAATCACGCTGCTGAGGAGCGAATTCTTGAACGACTACTTCTGCTGCTTGAGCCATCGAATCCTTTTCAGTTCCGCGATGGCTTCTAACTTGGCTGCCATCGCGCTCTCGGATCTTGTTTGCTAACATGTGCAGGTTGTCGTCGACGATTGTGGAGTTGCGATACGCTGCGTATCCTTTGAGCTTCTCTTCGTTGATCGCAGCTAACTGTGTCATGTCTTGAAGCTGCTTGTTGACTTGAAGAACTTCGAAGAAAGCGCCTCGCTGTTTGTTTCCATCGTTGTAATCTTCTGCTTCAGAGCTTCGAGTTCTTTTGCATGTGCCGCCGCAGCCGCAATAGCGGCCTCCTCTTTCTCCCTCAGCTCGCGCTCGATCTTTTCTTTCGCCTTGCGCTTCGCTTCCTGGGCGATGCTTTTGACTTCTGCCTCCTTCACCTTCAGTCGTTGAGCAAACTCTTCTTCTCATCTTCCATTGCTTTACGTTGTCTTCCAATCGTATCTTCTTCTTCCTGGCACTTTTCCTCGACTTCGATTGCAATGCGCAGCTTTTCTTTCAGTGCTAATCGCTGCTTCTGTTCTTGGATAAGCTGCTGCTCAATGCGGCCGCGTGCTTCTTGGTGCTTTGTGAGTTGTGCTTCAATTGCTTCCCGTTGCGGTTGACTTGCACGCTCACGCTCCCAATCCATCCCGGCCACTCGTTCGGTTGGCGTTGCTTTGCCCGTCAGTGGTTTCTTTCATTTCTCTGCGTGTCGCTGCAATGCGTTCATGTTTGATACAATTGCTACATATTCGCTACATTACAAAGTGTTTTTTCTTCATTTTTAAGGTGCCCTCGGAGCGGAAATGCCTGAACCAG
>NSDO01000211.1:62137-76079 GCA_002286825.1 Lagenidium giganteum | reverse complement strand
ACATGTTTGTGTGTGTGTTCCTAGCACGACTGTGCTGATCCATTGTATCCTCACATGCTGCTTCTATGGTGGCGGTCTGTTATGTGCGCCATTGTGGGAAGGTATGTGGCCATGGAGACAAAGTATCTAATGAACGACAAGGAAGAAGGTTCGTACGTCAAATGTCGCTGGTTTTCCGACCTCGATGGCAGTAGGCAGTTTCAACGGGGCTATTTATGCATAACGACGATTATCGCACGTCTGTGCCTAGCGATTCAATTTAAGAGTCAAGCCCTGCAAGATCTGGTAGTCTGTGTTGTGTGTCAAGAAAATGCCGAACCGAAACACAGACAAGTGGCAGGACACCCTATTCTACGAATGAGAAATATACTAGGTAGGGCAGTTGTGCAGCGCCGTGCACAGATTGAGACCCCGCGACACGTCAGTGCTGTACACTTCGCAAGGGAAGATCAAGCATAGAGATGGAAAGCCGACGCGCCCAAGATGTCGTGATGTGTGCCGACTCGGACGAGTGTCGTGTGTCTGTGGTTTATCACCTCCACGAGCTGTGTAGCAGCTGTCGCTGTGCTGATCCCTCACCACAGTTTGAGAGCAGCTGGGTGATCCAAGCAACTGACCGCACTTCATGTTGGATCAGCTTGACCAAGAGCCACCACATCACATGGCACACCGTGCAGTCGACTCGAATGAGCAGGAACCACACATTCGAGAGCTCTCACCGCTTCGGAACGCAAATCTCACAGAGCACGATTTGTGCTGGACTGCGCGGATAATTGAGTTAACCATCAGTTGTTGTGACGTTGTTGGTGTGGTTGCGATGGTTGAAGGCGACATGACAACTCGAGTTGATCGATGATGGAAACTCTCCAGACATTTCAAAATTATCGCAGGGTTTGCTCGTCGCATTGACGCGAACACAGACGTATTTGAACCATCTTCGAATTGATTACTTCGCAGCATCAGCGCGACTTGCAACACACTCTCACACCAAAAGGACCTCGCTTCTCAGCCTTCGCCGCGCACGTTACCGCGATTTGTGTTTGGCTTGTCTTCGAAACCATGAGCAGCAATTGGTGGCTCGTTTGGCCAATTGAGGCGAGATTGTTGAACGGAGCAACACCTTCACCTGGTTGGTTGTTCGCTTCCAGATGGTGAATGCTGAGTGTGTTGGACAAAATACCTCGTCGCCCCAACTCATCGAACACGCCAATTTCCACCCAGTCACGTTACGGATCACGTTACGGGCTGTGCCAAATGAAATACTGTTCTGTGGCAACACGCCTTGAGACCTGGTTCAGGCATTTCCGCTCCGAGGGCACCTTAAAAATGAAGAAAAAACACTTTGTAATGTAGCGAATATGTAGCAATTGTATCAAACATGAACACATTGCAGCGACACGCAGAGAAATGAAAGAAACCACTGACGGGCAAAGCAACGCCAACCGAACGAGTGGCCGGGATGGATAGTGACCTCTGCTGACGTCAGGACCACCTGCGTCTGACGTCCGACTCAAGGCACAATGGGATTGCATGTGCATGGGCCAGAGTGTGTGGTGGGTTGACGCCATCTGAACAAGCCACGTTCCTCGACCAACAACATCCGATGACAACCGCCACCAGCCAGCTTCAGCGTTGTCAGCTGTGCCAAGTGAACGAAAATAGCCATGAGATGCGATATCGGCTGTATCGCTGCAACTCAAGCACATGTGATCGGCTGGCGACTAACTCTGACTGCCCGTGGTGGCTAAAGGAGCTCACATGCAGTGAAACACAGCGTACGACGTACTTTCTTCTGGGAGGGCACTGTTTGAAGGCGCGGTCGTCCCAAAACCACGTCTGATCAACGATGAGGCTATTGGTGGATGACGTGGCCGTGGACAGGCGTGAAGTCAACGCGAATTCTCAATGAGATTGTCCTACACTTCCCTGGCGCGCTCCATGCGCTACCCTAAAACAAGTCTAGAATCGCTACTACTATGCTCGTCGTAAACGCCCAAGCGCATCGAACAAGGTGGCCAACGCGATAGAAGTACTAAAGACTCTTGCGAGATGACGCGGTTCTAACAGTCATGCCGATGTTTGTGCAGGCTGTCGAGGCCGGTACCGGTTGAGCGGCCGTCGCATGTGCGCGGGACGCAATGACGGCAGCAGCAATGGCCCGCGCGAAGTGAGGGCGCGAAGTGAGGGCGTGAGTAGCGCGGTTCCATCCTTACCGCGGGGAGCTCAGAACACCACGGACGCGCGCCAAGACACTAAGGACGCTCAGACGCCCAAGCCGCTCAGACGCCAAGTGTGTCTAGCGATGTGATGTGCGATGTGCGTTTAATATCGAGCACGTTCGGCAAGAAATGGCACAGGATGCGTCCGCGGTCGAGCGCGGCTGCGCTCCAGAAGCGCATGTTGGTGCAGTGCGGCACGTCGTCCTGTGCGGCAATCGCAGGAGCGCATCGCTCAGTCGACCGCGCCATCGAAGCCATCCGCGCCGAGCAGCCAGCGTGGATGTTTGCGGGACAGACCCGCGCACGCGCACGTCCGGACTCTGCGTGCTCCCAGATCGGTCGTGGATAGCCCGTGACCGCGAGCGTCGCTGCCGAAGCACCAGCAGTCGAAGCCAGTACCAACGACGAGGTTGAAGAAGTGGCCGCCGCGCCAGCACCAGCGCCAATGCCTGTGGCAGTGGGCCGTCCTATCCTTGTGGCCGATGGCTCACTCGTGCTGAAGGTGCTGGAAGTGAAGGAGACGTCGGTGATCTGCCAGGCCGAGAACACAGCGGTGCTGGGCGAGCGCAAGTACATAAACCTGCCAGGCGTCAAGGTGTTGTTGCCAACGTTGACGGCCAAGGACGAAGACGACTTGTTGAACTTCGTTCTGGTGCACGGCGTGGACCTCATTACGGCGTCGTTCGTGCGCACGGGCAAGGACATGGAAACCATCGCTCGGTGCTGGGTCCACGCGGTCGTGACATCATGATCATTGCGAAGATCGAGAGCCAGGAAGGTCTGGAAAACATTGACGAAATGCTGGCCAAGTCCGACGGCATTATGGTCGCTCGTGGTGACATGGCATGGAGATCGCGCCAGAAAAGGTGTTCTTGGGCAAGAAGATGATGATCCGCAAGGCCAACGTCGTCGGCAAGCCAGTCGTGACGGCCACGCAGACGCTTGTACGCCTCATTTCTGGTTTACTGGATATCAATCTGGTGCTAAGAAGAGTGCTGTCATGATAGAGACCTGAGTAACAACAAGATCACAAAACACGACGCTTCAACGTCCTGGCCAGCGTCGCTGCAGCTTCAAACGCTTATATTGAACGACAACTCGTTCGAATCGGTGGAACCGTCGGCATTCAGGTTCTACGAGCTCTGCAATCGCTGTACGTAGATAGATATTTGCTATTTCGATTTGGTATGTCGAATGCTGATGATTGCTTTGCTATGTGATTAGTTTCCTCAGCAAAAACAACGTATCACTTGGTGGTCATGCGTGGCGCGAGACAAGAAGAAGACACGAATACGTTTTGGTGGGTATCCACGCAGTGAACTGCTGTGGAAGGGTGTATTGGGTGAGCGCACGCTAGAGCTGAGCTGAGAGCTGCTCGAGGTGGGTGTGCTCCGCGAAGTGAGCGCTGCGAAGAGAGTGTCCTGTGGTTGGACGTGTGCATTGCGTTGGTGAGAGTTTGGTACTCCGCCTGCACGAGTGATTTGTATTGGCGTGAGCGGCACGGTCAAAGGCTGAAGGTCGAGCCACCAGTCCATGCAGTGGAGGGGCTGGGTGGTACAGTGCTTCGAGTCGAGGGAGTGTGGAGGTTCAACATCGAGACGGCCTACGATCCGAAGGCGGTCGTCGATGCATTGTTGATCCCCGAGTGTGGACGCGAGTTTCTCATCGGGACCGACTTCGTCTTGGAGAAGAAGGCTGTGGTCGACTTTAGCACATGTGAAATGACCTACGACGACAACACCTGGACGGTTGTGGTACCGTTCGCGTGCACAGACGACAAAGGTGCAGCAAGCGTGGGCGTCGTGCGGATGGTGAATCCACGAAAGATTGTGGCAAACACGAGAACGACAGTCGAGGTGGCAGTTGGCGCTGCGAATGGCACTACTGGTGTGTTCATTCCCGCACCCTATCGTGGAAGGCTGTTGGTCGCGCCAACGGTAGCGCGAGTGACACGAGGCAAGGTGGTGGTTCCTGTGCTTAATCTGGAAGGAAGGAAGGCAAAGCTGCCGTCTCGTGGTGAGCTTGGTTCTTGGGTACCATTGAGCGACGACCAGCCGACTCTCGACGATGGTGAATTACGCATGAGGTTGTTCGTGGGTGGCTTAGTGAAGGACGTGGTGACGTTCGACCAATGGAAGTCGAATCAGAACTCAAGCTGGATCATCTGAGCGACGACAACAAGGTACTAATGCTGTTGGCATTGAGGAGGTACCCGTCGTTGTTCGCGAAACCAGCAGGGTGTCCACCTGCCACGACGACCAAGGTGCGGTATCGGATCAACACTGGCGACGCGACGCCGATTCTGCAACGAAGGTACCAAAAAGCTCGTGGATGAATGTTGCGCGATGGGGTGATGGAGGAAGTCAACGGAGCGTGGGGCTTCCCCGTCGTGTTGGTCAAGAAGAAGGATTGTCTGTGCGTTTGTGCGTCAACTTCCGTGCTTTGAATAGTGTCACCGTGAAGGATGTCTATCCGTTGCCCAGGATAGGTGAGACACAGGGGTCCGTGGGCGGCTTCGCATGTGGTGTGGGCAATGAAGTTGCTCCCACCCTACCTATATGGCCGCACGTTCAAATTGATCACTGATCATTCGGCTTTGAGATGGCTCAAGACGAGCAAGGGATTGAAAGGCATGCTGCACAGATGGGGCTTGACGCTACCGGAATACGACTTTGAGATCGAATATCGACTTGGCCGAGAGAACGTGGTCTTCGAAGCATTGTCACGGGCGCCGGTGGACACATGTGCAGCAGTGTGTCAAGTATAAGCAACAAGTCAACTCACGGATGACGTCATCAGGATGCATCAAGCGACCAGTGGGCTCTGTGGTAGTCTGGTCCAGGCAAGTATGTACGATGGGTGTCGTATCTGGAGAGGTGAGGATGGTGTGATCAAGGTGAAGACAGCCAACCGAGAGAAGACACTGCTTCCAGCATCACTGTGGTCGATCGCGTTCAAGGAGGCGCAGGACGGTGTCTGGGCTGGGCAGCTCAAGGCGCCCCAGACCCTAGCGCTGTTGGTTCGGTCGTTCTGGTGGCCGAAGATGCGCGATACTGTGTGAGATTGGTGTCGCGGCAGCCGAGACTGTGGCAGTAGGAAGGCACGGCCAAGGGAAACGGTTCCACCCCTACGACCTATTCGCGTTGGGGATTGCACTCAGCGCCGAGCAGCCATTCTAATAAATACAGTCATATTGGCCACTTCAGTTACTAAGTCAGCACTTGTTGTGATAATGACATGGCCTTTTCTCAGCTTTGTTCAGTCTTTAGATCAGCAATTTGATCTCAAAGGCAGAGAAACCACCGGTAACCCTCTCGGGTGCGGTGACAGTCATGAGACGCATGGGAGAACCTCGAAATTTATAGAGTGCTGAATTAACTGGCCCACCAGGATCGGCGATAATCTATTTCTGAAGGGTACGGCCACGACGGAAGAACCTCATCTGAGGGAAAACCCTGGGAAAGGTGAGGACCGTCGTGAACACACTGCTTATTGTGTCCCCACTGTGCCAGCGCCAGGGACGAACACTCAGCCAGAATGTGTGTCACAACTGCCTCACTAGTGGAGAGCCTTAGCGCCTGTGCGACGTAGAGGCACAATGGGTACCTTCGCCTCACCTGGCTCCACATGTATGGCTTCCTCGAGGTGCGCCACCTTGCGCCACCTACGGAGGCAAGATGAACCTCCACTACAGCTCTAGGGTGTGTTGACGGTCTAGCAGCCGTAGTTGGATGCCACAACGCCCTGCATAGGTCCCGCACTACCGCACCCCAATGGTTTGGTCAGGGGTTCTTGAGGAACCGGCTGACTAGACGGACAAAATCGGTCAGGCCTGGACGCGTGCCCATGATGAGGTATGAGGCGTTGTGGTCGTCGATTTTGGCTGAGTGCCCCGGCGGCCCCGTGGGGGGGGCGGGAATCTTGCTGGATGGCCAAGATATGACCAAGATATTGCAGACATGGCCCGACAGCTACATTTTAGTCGTATCGTAGGATATATTACTATATCGGTAGGGATAGGGGTGCTTCTAGTTATTTCTCGCGACTCCGAACCCATAGCCACCCGCTTAGGTATGAAGATATTGTCGCGAGGGCTGAGATATTTGCGACAAAGGTTATATTGCAAAATCGATCTTTCCCTAAAGATCTCAGCCCACGGACACCACACGAGGGTGCGATCGGTGGCGTTAGAGAGCCCAAGAGTGTAACGGATGTTACACATTTGGGGTTGATCACGCCTGTGATCACAGGTGTTCTTTACATTTGTTGTCGAGCACCACAATTGGGTTCTTGACATTTGTTGTTGAACACACAAGATGTCAAGAGTTGCATTGTTTGCAACTAAAGATGTGTCGTTTGCAATACGGCGTCCCGAAGGGCCGCCTTGATGTTGTCAGCCAATCAGAGCTGAGATGCATATTAATGACCAATCAGGTCTGTATATTTTAAGGGGTCGCTAGAGCAGTTAGGAAACTCCTGCGCCCTTTGGCGCTCTCCTCTAAAGGAGTAATACATCACTTCTACATTTGCAATCCATTGCAAACTTCTTGCCCTCACTGCGGAGGGCTGGAGCAACCACTTTGCTCTAAGGCACAGAACAACCGCCCGTGGTTGCGTGGAAGTCAACGCTTCCTATTGCGCTCTTGTGCTGTGTGACGTGCCTTGTCACACCTGGTAGCACTTGTAGTCATTCCCACACCTCGGTGGGATGAGCTCGCCGTCGATCGGAGGGATCGACTGGACACGCTATGGTTATCTGTCGGAGGACCAGCGTGGCGCGGTAATGCGCATGGCCAATGCGCTTGGCCTACCTGCCGCGATTGATTTGCTGAACGCAAATCCCGGTATCCACGGCCGTCGCATTGCGGCATTCGTCGCCCTGGAGCAGATGTACGCATCTGCTGCGCGACAGAGCTTTGAGGAAGCTCGAGCGAAGATGAGCGAAGACTCATCACAAGCGCAGCGGAGCTTCGAAGAAGCTCGAGAGCGGCTGCAGAGTGAGGCTACGGCCATGCAACAGAGGTTGCATCAAGAAGCAGCCGCGGCACAACAGAGCCTCAATGAGGCCAGGGATCGCCTGCATGAAGCAGCGCAGGCGGAGCTCCAGCGGGAGCGAGATCGTCTCGCGGCGGAACGGGTCCGCCTGGAGCAAGAGGCGACGCTGCACGTGGAACCAGCTGAGGCTAGCGTCTCGCAACGCGTTCAGGTTGCTGTGACCACTGCGCTCGCAGCTCAGCCTGCACCATGGCAGCAAACGGACCGACGACATGCGGTCAAGTTGGTGGTTCCGAAGTACTCCGGCAGAACCTGGAACATTGGTTCCTGGCAGCACGCACTGCTGCCACCGTGCAGTTGATCGAGGATCAACGATTGATGGTTGCGTTTGCCATCAGCCACCTTGTTGGGCGAGCGAGAGCTTGGTGCTACTCCAAGCTCATGGTGAATGCCGATGCAGTCCCGGACTGGTCGTCATTCTGCACGCAAGTGCGTGATGCGTTCCAGCCCCCTGACACGATGGTTCGTGTCCGTGCACGATTGCTTGCATGCCAGCAAGGCAAGAGGACTCTTCATGAGTTCGTGCAAGAGATCCAGTATTTCAGGGCGGCTAACACCGCGGACTCATTGCCAGAGTCCATGATGGTAACCATCTTCGTGGAGGGTCTGCGCCAGAGCCCGGCGCGCCTCCAACCGTTCCGGAAGATTCCGAGCACTCTCGATGAGGCGATTCGTATCGCCTTTTCAGAGGAATACTTGCACAGGAGTGCGAACGGGAATGTGCCCATTCCTGGTGACGGCGCGACACCGATGGACCTCAATGGGGCCGACCGCGCAGGTCGAAGCAACGTGCGTTGCTACAATTGTGACCGCTTGGGTCACATCGCTAGGGATTGTCACCAGCCGAAGCGCGACAAGTCGAAGAAGTTCGACAGGAAGGAGTCAAGCCCCAAGTCTGGCGGTCCCGCCAAGAAGGCAGTCAAGTTCGACTTGCCACCGGCGGGAAACGTGAAACCTCAGTAGGGGCGGGACGCCCTACTGAGGATGTGACTCGTTGCCACGATGAACACGAGGTTCATATGGGCAGTGCAGTCCCAGTGATGGCTATGGCGGGCGCGCGCCTACCATCACGTTCCGAGTGGTTGGTCTATGAGACCAAGGTGAAGGGAGTCAGTCGCACACTCCGTGCGTTAATCGACTCCGGCGCGTCAGACAACTTCTGCAGAGCTGAGACGCTGCGGGAGTATCCCCACGTGTGGGATGCAACGACACGGTCGGGGAAGACCGTGGCTGTCCGTCTCGCGACGGGCACGGTCGAGAGATTACCTGAGGTGATCGCAGATCTTCGTGTGCAGTTCAGTGATTTTGACTGCACGGAGCGGTTCGTGGTCATCAGCATGGATGACCGATATGATTTGATCCTAGGGATCAAATGGCTGCGCAAGCATCAACCTTGCGTTGATTGGAAAACGGGCGAAGTTTTCTCGTCCCTCACTTCAGTCGAAGCTACTCGGGAGAAGAAGCGTCCGTTTGACGCTTGCAGTGCGATTCGATCATGTGATCGACAACCTCCCTCTAATGTGGGCGGGCAACGGAGTCTGTGTGACTCGTTGCGAGTTGAAGAGGGCGCAGCAGGGACGCCTGCTAATGCACAGAGTGACCCGAGCAAGAGTGGTTTGCTCGATGAGTCGAGCGTCAGGGAGCTCGACGCCAATTGCCCAAGCCAGCCAGAGAATTGCGCGACACCGATGTGTCGGCGGGCGATCAGGAGATCGCGAAGGTTGGTGACTGTGTGTCACGAGAAGGCTGTGTGCCACGGTGGACTGAGGTGAAAAACACCACAAAGTGCGATCGACAGCGCGATCGGCAGTCCGAAAATAGAAAGGGCAGCTGTGGGCTGCCACAGTGTGGTGCTATGTGCACTTGGGGCGGCGCCTTGCGCGCAAGCGATCAACGGATCGCACAGGGATCCGGCGACTGCGTGTCGCCGATGAGTGATGTTGCCCACATCACGTTGAGCGATGGGTCGAATGTGCTCGAATGTGCTCGACCTCGAGGAACAGAGCTACGAGCTCTTCCTCGCAGAGTTGAAGGCGGATAAGATCATGGAGAACTTAGTACCCACTGCTTTCGAGGCCGAAGAGCTCCAGGAGCTCAATTCCTCATCGAACGCTGATGAGGGAGTGCTTGAAACAGACAAGCAACGGCGTTTTCGAGAGCAAGATTGGAGTGCTCTTAAGGATAACCCTGCTTATCCGCTCCTGGTGGAGTTCGCGGATGTCTTCCCGACGGAAGCACCCCAAGAACTGCCACCAGACAGGGGGATCTCTCATGAGATCGACTTGGAGCCGGGCTCCAAATACTGCGTCACGCGGCAATGGCCGCTTCCTCGCGAACAGGTCGAAGCGATCGACGCTTTCTTCGCGAAACGTGCGGCGGTAGGACACGTGCGAGAGAGCACGTCGCCGCACAGCAGTCCGACCTTCTGTGTSCGGAAGGCGACTGGAGGGTGGAKGATTGTYCACGCGTTCAACAAATTGAACGATGCGACCATTCCGRCGCAAACACYCATCCCTCGAAAGGATGTGCTGATTGACGGCATGCAGGGAAGCACCGTCTTCAGCTCCATGGATCTCATGGATGGATTTTACCAAATCCTGATGCNGGTGCTACTCCAAGCTCATGGTGAATGCCGATGCATTCCCGGACTGGTCGTCATTCTGCACGCAAGTGCGTGATGCGTTCCAGCCCCCTGACACGATGGTTCGTGTCCGCGCACGATTGCTTGCATGCAAGCAAGGCAAGAGGACTCTTCATGAGTTCGTGCAATAGATCCAGTATCTCAGGGCGGCTAATACCGCGGACTCACTGCCAGAGTCCATGATGGTGACCATCTTCGTGGAGGGTCTGCGCCAGAGCCCGGCGCGCCTCCAACTGTTCCGGAAGATTCCGGGCACTCTCAATGAGGCGATTCGTATCGCCTTTTCAGAGGAATATTCGCACAGGAGTGCGAACGGGAATGTGCCCATTCCACGCGACACCAATGGACTTAACGGGGCCGACCGCGCAGGTCGAAGCAACGTGCGTTGCTACAATTGTGACCGCCTGGGTCACATCGCTAGTGATTGTCGCCAACCGAAGCGCGACAAGTCGAAGAGGTTCGACAGGAAGGAGTCAAGCCCCAAGTTTGGCGGTCCCGCCAAGAAGGCAGTCAAGTTTGACTTGCCACCGGCGGGAAACGTGAAACCTCAGTAGGGGCGGGCGCCCTACTGAGGATGTGGCTCGCTGCCACGATGAACACGAGGTTCGTATGGGAAGCGCAGTCCCAGTGATGGCCATGGCTGGCGCGCGCCTACCATCACGTTCCGTGTTGTTGGTCTATGAGACCAAGGTGAAGGGAGTCAGTCGCACACTCCGTGCGTTAATCGACTCCAGAGTGTCAGACAACTTCTGCAGAGCAGAGATGCTGCAGGAGTATCCCCACATGTGGGATGCAGCGAAACGGTCAGGGAAGATCGTGGCTGTCCGTCTCGCGACGGGCACGGTGGAGAGATCACCTGATGTGATCGCAGATCTCCGTGTGCAGTTCAGTGATTTTGACTGCACGGAGCGGTTCGTGGTCATCAGCATGGATGACCGATATGATTTGATCCTAGGGATCAAGTGGCTGCGCAAGCATCAACCTTGCGTTGATTGGAAAACGGGCGAAGTTTTCTCGTCCCTCGCTTCAGACRAAGCTAYTYGGGAGAGGAAGCGTCYGTTTGACGCTTGCAGTGCGAKTCGATCATGTGATCGACAAGCTCCCACTGATGTGGGCGGGCAACGGAGTCTGTGTGACCCGTTGCGAGTTGAACAGTGCGCAGCAGGGACGCCTGCTAATGCACAAAGTGACCCAAGCAAGAGTGGCTTGCTCGATGAGTCGAGCGTCGGGGAGCTCGACGCCAAGTGCCCAAGCCAGCCAGAGAATTGCGGCTTGGAGCCCGACACCGATGTGTCGGCGGGCGGTCAGGAGATCGCGAAGGTTGGTGACTGTGTGTCACGAGAAGGCTGCGTGCCACGGTGGACTGAGGTAAAAATCACCACAAAGTGCGATCGACAGCGCGATCGGCAGTCCAAAAACAGAAAGGGCAGCTGTGTGCTGCCACAGTGTGGTGCTATGTGCACTTGGGGCGGCGCCTTGCGCGCAAGCGATCAACGGATCGCACAGGGATCCGGCGACTGTGTGTCGCCGATGAGTGATGCTGCCCACATCACGTTGAGCGATGGGTCGGATGTGCTTGACCTCGAGGAGCAGAGCTATGAGCTCTTCCTCGCAGAGTTGAAGGCGGATAAGATCATGGAGATCTTAGTGCCCACCGCCTTCGAGGCCGAAGAGCTCCAGGAGCTCAACTCCTCATCGAACGCTGATGAGGGAGTGCTTGAAACAGACAAGCAACGGCGTTTTCGAGAGCAAGATTGGAGTGCTCTCAAGGATAATCCTACTTATCCGCTCCTGCTGGAGTTTGCGGATGTCTTCCCGACGGAAGCACCCCAGGAATTGCCAACAGACTGGGGATCTCTCATGAGACCGACTTGGAGCCGGGCTCCAAATACTGCGTCACGCGGCAATGGCCGCTCCCTCGCGAACAGGTTGAAGCGATCGACGCTTTCTTCGCGAAACGTGCGGCGGCAGGACACGTGCGAGAGAGCACGTCGCCGCACAGCAGTCCGACCTTTTGTGTCCGGAAGGCGACTGGAGGGTGGAGAATTGTCCACGCGTTCAACAAATTGAACGATGTGACCATTCCGGCGCAAACACCCATCCCTCGAAAGGATGTGCTGATTGACGGCATGCAGGGAAGCACCGTCTTCAGCTCCATGGATCTCACGAATGGATTTTACCAAATCCTGATGCGCCGCAAGGACATCCCGCTCACAGCAGTGAGCACACCCAGCGGCATGTTGTGGGAGTGKCTTGTAATGCCACAAGGGCTCAAGAACGCACCGGCGACGTTCAATCGCCTCGTTCTTAGTGTGATGCGTGAGCATCGAGCCTACGCTCCGTCGTACTTCGACGACGTCTTTGTCCACAGCAAAGCCATGGACGGCAAATCTGCCGTCGAGATGCACTTGCATCATCTGCGACTCGTCTTGACGACGATGCGGCGGCACAAGTTGTACGCCAACTTGGAGAAGTGCATCTTCTTCGCCGACGAGATCCCAGTGCTGGGATGCTTTGTCGGAAAGGACGGCGTGCGTGCCGATCCAGAGAAGGTCCGTGCAGTGGCGGACTGGCCCGTGCCGGCAGATGCCAAGGGCCGGCGTAAGTGGTTGGGTCTGGCCAACTACTTGCATCGATACGCGGCCAACTACGCAGCGTTGGCCAAACCGTTGAGCGATTTGCTCAAGAAAGATGCCGAATGGCATTGGGGCAGCGTCGAGCAGAACGCCTTCGATCGCATTAAAGCGAGCCCCATGCAAGCGCCAATATTGGCGCTMCCCGACCACTCGAGGTCGTTCAGCGTCGTGTGTGACGCTTCGGACTTTGCCATTGGCTGCGCACTAATGCAGCCAGACTCTGACGGTCGAGATCGCGTGATCTCTCATCAGAGCAGGCAGCTGAAGGCGGCCGAGGTGAACTACCCCGTACACGACAAGGAACTCCTTGCTATCAAGTACGCCTTGATGAAGTTCCGTGTGCACTTACTGGGCGAACGCCCATTTGTGGTCTATACCGACCACGCATCGTTGCGCACTGCAACCAAATCGCCACACCTCTCGCAGAGGATGGCACGGTGGCTTGCGTGCTTTGCGGAATACAACTTCAGCGTCGAATACAAGCCTGGCAAGGCGAATGTCCTTGCCGACGCGCTGTCCCGTCGTCCCGACATGGAGCCGGTCTCTCGACCTCTGCTCGAGGTTGCAGTGTTCGTGTTGCGCTTGTTGTGCAATGTTGACGATGGCCACGTCGAGTTGGCACGTGCTGTCGTCAGTGTCGTCACGACACCATTGCGCGACGCGATCATCGCCGCATACGCACTCGACGAGGAGTGCTCAGCGATGATCAGGTTCATCCGTGGCGAGAGCAATAAGCTCTCACCGGCGATCAAGGCGAAAATCATGGGATTTTCGTACGCCGAAGATCTGCTGTGGTATCCGTTAGCAGATGGCGAGCATCTGCGTGTCGTTGTTCCCAACGATGCTGATCTGCGCGAGCAGATTTTGTCCGAGCACCACAACGTGCCACATGCGGGCCACCTCGGCCGTGAGAAAACATTTCTCAGCGTGGCCCGGCACTTTTGGTGGCCCCACTTATTCAAGTGGGTGACGAACTATGTGCGTTCGTGTGCGGTGTCAGCGAGTGAAGCCTGCACCAAGCAGTCAGGCGCTGCTACACCCATTGCCAATCCCGTCGGATTGTTGGAAGTCCATCAGTATGGACTTCATCTTCGGATACCCAGCCGATGCATTCGGCCGCACGGGTATCGTGGTATTTGTTGACCGCCTGAGCAAGATGGTACATCTTGCAGCGGTCAAAGCCAGTGTGTCTGGCAAGCAGACAGCGGTGCTCTTCATCGAGCACGTTTTCCGTCTGCACGGAATGCCTCGCTCCATCGTGAGCGACCGATATCCTCGCTTTACCGGTGCCTTTTGGCGTGAGCTGTTCGCTCACCTTGGCACCAGCTTGGATATGTCGACGACTGACCATCCGCAGTCTGATGGTCAGACTGAGCGCGTCAACCGGGTGG
>NSDO01000210.1:121989-139612 GCA_002286825.1 Lagenidium giganteum | reverse complement strand
CTTCCCAGCTCAACGACGGCATCAGGCAGCTCCAGCTGCGAGAGAGGGAGGATATGCTCAACCATGCTCACTGTGTCACAGAGCGGGAAGCGTTTGCACTGTGGAGGAGGCGTTGAATGCTCACTGGACAACCGGACGAGTGCGGGAGCCCACGCAAGGTCCGAAGGATGCGCGTTTCATGCCACTGGTGAGCCGGCTTAAACACTATCCTACTTACGCTCACTTGCACGCAAAACCATCTTCTAGCACCCAATAACGTCTATTATTGCACCAAACGGCGTCGCCCACGTTTATAGCAAGCGACCTTAAGACGATCAAGTCCGGCGATTATGGCCAACCTCGTTGCACTTCGTGCATGTGCGTCTTCTGGTGTGCGTGGTGGCACCCGTTTCACCTTGGCTTGCAAATCGATTGACGCGCGGGCGCCCCTTACGCCGTTCCAGCTGCGGTGGCTTGTGCCACATGCTTGTTGTGATACTGGCGTCCAGTATAAGCTCGATCGCGTGTTTTGATTCCGCCCCGTAGCCCTTGGCAATACTGTCGACAAAGTAGCAGTTATCTACAAAGTCGTAAAGCGAGTCTGACTTACTGTAGTCATAGAGGGTGGCGATCACGTGCCGACAGGGAATTCCGTGTTGGTCCGAATATGCACAAGAGCAAACCATCTTGCCATGACTTGGTGCATCCGCGATCACCGATAGATCGACACGGAAGTGATAGCGCGGAACTTGACGAGTGTCGAACACGAAGGCCGCGGTATTGCTGCTTGGTCGCACGCTTAGATAACCAATATCTTGCTGCTGCGCTTGAAGTAGAGCTTCAGCGTGCGGTGTTATCGTCATGCCTTTGCGGTGCCAAGCTTGCACGGACTGATCGATAGCGACAGCGTCCGTCATGAACTTCTCGACAAATGACTTGAAGACATCCAACGTGCGGAGCTTGCGCTCGGGTACTGCAGCCGCATTCTGGCTTTCCACAAAATTTGTGGTGCGCCAGCCATACAGTCGGTGACAGCCAATTGCCGAGAATAGCACCCATCGCGCTGGGTCAATTTCCCGAAGGTAATCAGCCACTTGAGGATGGGTCATCGCCAGTACATCCAACTTGGCTCCGTACTCTTCATCGCTTTCGGATGCTTGGATTTCCCAGATTGCAGCTTCTTCTTTTGTCGTAATTGGAAAGTGATGTCGAACATTTCCGGTGATGTGGCGAGTGCAAAACCGGATTTGAATTCTGTCGTGATCGGGACTGTCGTTAAGGCGTTGTACGGCTGCAATCAGGCCTTTACCGCGATCAGCAAAGACAGGAAGCGAATTCAGCTGCCGTCCCGCTGCCCTGCAGCACAGGAGAAACCAATTGCAATTTCGCTCGCTCTCACCGTCGCAAAAACCAACACCAAGAACCACATTCTTGCCAGCGCCCGTTCGGCCAACCGCCAAGGGCATAGTGCTCTTGTACTTGCCGTGCTTCATGAATGTTCCGTCGACACCAAGCACCCTCTGGCCATAATGCTGGTGCGAATGGACGTGTACGGGTGGGCGATCCTGTTGAGCGTCTGCAGCGATCGATAATGTTTCACACCCTGTTGCCCGACAAAAACACCCTATTTTGACAACCCTTACCCTATTTTGTTCAAATTTTTGAAATCCCACCCTCACGTGTCAGGCGAAGTTCGTCATGGCACGAATAGTTTTGTCTCCATTGATACGAAAACATTCGTCGTAATGTGGAGACGGGGTGTCATCTTGCGCGATGCGTTGGTCAAGAAACGCTTCCCGCTCTGTGACACAGTGAGCATGGTTGAGCATATCCTCCCTCTCTCGCAGCTGGAGCTGCCTGATGCCGTCGTTGAGCTGGGAAGTCATGGGGCAGTCGATGGTTACGCTTGTGCGTTGAATGAGTAGTTTCAGCGGCAGCAGCTCCGTCGGAGCTGTGGTCCACCAATCGCTCAACTGCTGCTGTCCACCAAGAATGCGTTGTGAGTGGTTGACATGTGATTGGATGTCGTGAGTGTGGCCTGGATTTGTTGTTTATGCTCAACTTAATTCCCAGCGTGTCGATCATCACAGCAATCACCGAGTCTCTAACACAAATGTCTGTTGTCTTCGACGGCATCATCATTGTGCAAGTATCGCTCCTGGTATTGGTTCAACGAAGGTTGTGTGTGAGTGCGCTTGAATTGCCCTCGTTTTCTATTCCGTCGTGGTACGACCACAAAGTATACCTTGGTATCTACCTGAAGGAGTGCATGTCCAGCGACATTGCAAGAGCGACATCGAGTAGAGGTCCAGCTGCAGCACGTCGACCCGAGGAGTGGAGGCAAGGATGGAGTGTGACGATGATGGCGATGTGGTCATGACAGTTCCACAGCCGGGGTATGTGCCGGTATTGCCTCCACGACGCAAGGCTCACCACGTGGTTCAAGGAGCGACACCGCTACAAGAGCATATGCGAGCTCGATGCAGGGTGAAAAAACCACGATTACATTGTCATGCACAAAACCGCCATATCTTGCCACATCCGCGGAGAAGCGCCGCAAGCGTCCCGAAAGCCAGCGCATGTACCGTACCAAGCGCCAGGTGCGCAATGTGAGCGCGGATACGTCTCCGGTGGCAGCTGACACTGCTACGGGAGCCACACCGTCGCGTTCAGCGGGTCTTTTGCGTCGTCCGGTTTGCTCGGCACCATATGCACGCCGTTCGTTAGCTCGGGAGCACGCCACGGACTCTACGTTTGACTATAACCAGGAGTTCTAGGCCATTTGGGGGTGAAAACACGTTTTTGCGTTTTTCGGGCGTTCTAGGCATGTTTTTTATTGTCACCATTTGGACTGTGTATACAATGGTCGGAGATAATGTCTCGATACGTCATTTCGCAAAATATGAAGATTGAAATCGAAGTAATGTTCAAGTTACAGTCGACCAAGGTTCCATGTTGGCAGGTAGTATCGTGAATTCCAGGGACCAAATGGAGAGTACCGTGAATTCCAGAGAAATCCTTTCAATATTGATAACTTTTCAGAAGAGATGGTTAGTTATTGGAGGATTGTGTGACAGTGAGTTAGGTGAGAACGCGACCGTTTGGAAATTTCTTAATCGCAGCGTGCGGATGCGCTTTTTTTGCTATTTTACGGCGTTTGGCTCCGAAAATGGTGTTTTGATCACAGCAACAGTCCAACGGGATCCTGGGCAGCGGTCACAAGCAAAGTGGCAACTACCATGAGCGAATCAAGCTGTGTATCTCATCGCAAACATAGCTGCTGAGATGCTAAAGCGGGAGATTGGGCGGCTGACGATAGCACGGCCAGCCCTCAATGAGGATGAGATCTTGCGTCACTGGTGGAGCGTGCCAGGGAACAAAAGCATTTCCATCTGCTGTCAATGGAGTTAAAGGTGCCCAGGCGCAACAACGAAGGGGGACAGAGCATGAAGGGGGAGGACGAGGAGGAAAAAGGATTATCTACAACCGTTAACGATGGGGACTTTTCGATCACCAGCTTGGCTCGAGCTAGCTGCATGATTCTACATGTTATTGAGATGGCGAAGCAAGTCGAGGGCAGCAGGAGCGTGGTCGGGGTGGGACAGAGCAAGGAGGACACTAGAAAGGAGGGGAGCACCAACCCGCCAGATGAACAAAAGCGCAAACCTCCACACACTGCACCACAGACGTCGCGCAAGCCACCACGTGATGATGATAATGATGATGTCTATTACGTACGCCGTAAAGGTAGCGTATTTAGCCTATGAAGCCTATGGTTGTGCCACCTCGAAGTATGTCCGGATGTCCGTAGAGACATATCGTCTTCGAGTGGTTCTTTGTTGGTCTGGCGGGTCGAAAGGTGGCCTTCGTCGTCGGCTCGCTGTGACTGATGCCGGCCTCGAGACCGGTGGAGTGTAGTCTTGGCCTACGGTGCTGAGGTCTCGGTCGGCACTTAGTGCTGTCGCTGGCTCTCCATGGGTAGGTACAAGCTTCAGAAGACGTGCAAGAAGTTGATGGTGCGACAGGGTCAAGAAGTGCTGGTCGCGACGGCTTCGGAGTTCGCTTTGAAGGGTGTCTTGGGCGACGATCGCTGAGCAGTCGCGCTGATTGGCATCCCCCCATGACGCCACCAAAGATGTTGCACGATGACTAGTACATCCGCGCGCCAAAGGTGGTGCAGATACCGCAGCTTGCGGTCCCTCCAATCACCGGGGCTTCCACCTTGGGTGATTGTGGCTCGTCGAGTTGAAGCTGGGTCGGTAGCTGCAACCGAAAGATGGCTAGGCACCCGTCTTCTTCCGATAGAGAACCGAATATGGGTGCCCACGTCCTGCGGAGCGCTGACCATGCGGCTTGAGCTTTCGGGCAACGCCAGACCTGGTGGTAAGGGTCGCGGAGATGGCGCCAACACGCGCAGCGCGTGGATGTTGCACGATGGTCCCAGCGCGGCCATTTCCGTGCTTTGAGGCGGTGGAACGTTTGGATTTCGGCTGCAGTAGCGTGCGGTACCTTGTGCAAGTCAGACCAGCTGAGGGGCTTGAGCGCCTGGTGCACCAGAGCTTCCTCGGTCGCTGGCGGGGTCGTCGGCGACGGGGTCTTGGGTAAGGCGGCATCGTGAGCACGTTTGAACGTGATATGAAGCGGGGGATGAGCCGCATAGATCTGCAGCGTGGGCCCGAGCTGGGGAGGGATGCAGATGCAGCTTGCGTCACTGAACCATGCTTTTGCGATGGCTTAGACCTGATTGACATGGTGAACGGGTCGCTTGGCGATTTCACCTGAAGAGAGTGTGATTCGGTGGAGTATCCACTGGTCCTGCTCCCACACTACGCCCACGTAATTGTTGTCTTTGGAAGTTGCGAGAAGTTGCGTCGTGTGTAGAGGTTGTATCGGCAACTGCGGGAATGAAACACACAGACCGATGATCAGGTGCTCATACGCGGTTGCGACCGTGTTGCTGGCAAATGGCTCCCAAGAGATGTGCCCGGACTCATGCCAGTGAAGGCGGACGATCCGCTTGAGGCGCGTGTCATTGCCAAAGATGCCGCGCAGTGTCGCGTAATTGAACACATCACCGTCAGGTCCGAGCAGCGCGTCGTCCTGGGCAACATCCAGCTCTGGGAATGCGGGCCCCACCATCGAACCGTGCTGCTGGTGGTCGGTCTCGGCGATTTTCTTCCATTGCTGAAGGGTTGAGGCCGCTTGGATGTGAAAACGTTCATTTCGCTAACCCCCTGTCGCGACGAGAGAGCTGACGGAGCATCTGCCCTCCGCGGCGGGAGTAATCGCGCTCGGTTTCGCTGCGTGGAAGTGCATTGGCAGTGGCAAGATTTGCCTTCCCAGCGGTGGCGATGTTCTCCAAGTCTGGGGATGCGTCGACGGCTTGGCTCGGCTGGGTGATAGAGCGAGAGTGCTGGCAAGTCGCCGATGCCGCTTGGCGTGTCGCGTGGGCCCCAGCTACCAGGGGTAGGCCGACTCCTCGTTGTTTAGGCGGCTTGGCAGCAACGTCTTCGGCGAGCCAGCCCTGTGAGCGCACTTTTTCCGTAGCTGCCTGTCTCCAGACGAAGTTCCTAATGATACGTTGCAGCTTGGTTCTGACTTCCGCCGGTGGAAGCAATGCCGAGCGATGTACAAAAGCTTTGGCACGATGATAGCTTGGGCAAATTTGGCTCGTTGCATTGCGTTGTTGGTGGTGAGCGTAGCTAGCGCGATTCGAGCTTGTATCTGTCGAATAGTTAGCTGGTTGCGTCGTGGATGGTTTGAGGCCAATTGGGATCCTGAGATAGCGCGTAAATTCATCGGCGCCGATCATATGGAGACCGAGCTGGTCTGGGACGACGTTGGCCGGACGAAGAGAGATGGCGATTGATTTCGCAAGATTGACTTCCAAACCCGAATGGTTCCCAAAACATCGAGCGCTGCAATGATGCTGTCCGCGTCTCGGAGGTAGAGAGCGGTATCGGTGCTAACGCCGGCGATGGCGGCATCATTTTGGGTTTGACAATCCAGTACGTCGAGTGCCAGGAGGAATAGCAATGGCGCTAACGGGCAACCTTGGCAATTGCCTCGGGTGACCGTCAGCGGTTTGCTGATGCACCCATTCACTAAAAACCGTGCTGTGGTTTTGTGATGTAGCGCCTGGACCACCGAGCAGAACTCCACTGGTAATGCCAGCGCCTCGAGCATGAATCGCCGCGACAGGGTGTCATATGCCTTCGTGAAATCGAGAAAAAGGGCGGTGGCTGTGCTGCTTGACTGAGGTCGCTTGTGGTCTTGCCACGTCTGGAAGAGGTCGATGGTATGGTGGATATGTCGTCCAGGGACAACCCAGTTTGGTTTGGAGGAATAATCTGCGGCAACCACCTACGAAGCCTCTTGGCCAATATCCGCGTGAATACTTTGTAGTCGGTCGGTAAAAGAGCTTTCGGTCGATAGTCAAGGCCGTCGGCAGGCTTACCGATTTTTGGTAAGTACGTAATATGCGCTTCGGCAAAGGATGCTGGAAAGCGGCGCTGTTGGAGACACTGACAATAGAGAAGGCCGGGAAGACCGCAAACCTCGTCTTCCACCGCCCGATATACGTCATTGCCAACGTCGTCCGATCCGGCGGCTTTCCCTCGAGCACAACTTCTGCGTGCTCTAGCCACCACGTGACTGCTGCTTGCTGTTTGGCAGCGCTCACTGGGTAAGCGAATGCAACGCCAGGCAAGCTGACAAGGATGAACCATTGAGGAAGGCAAGAGCGAATGAGAACTTGGCGTGAGTTACCAGGACGAATCGTGATCGTGTTGAGTTGGTGCTGCAAAAAGAGGAATGATTCTGCTGCTCTGAGCTAACCTACGGTCGTAAAGCCGTGGACAGCCCTCGCCGTAGATGGCCTTGAAGATGATAGACTTCACGACCTTCACATGTACCTCAGCCGCCCAGTTTGCTTGGGGATTGTAGGGTGGGACGCGGCGATTGTCAATCTTGTACCTCTTCGTCATGTTCTTGACCACCGCGTTGACGAACTCTGTTCCATTGAAACGTTGCATTGCCTTGGGCATACCAAAGCAGGAGAATATGTAGAACGATTCCGTTCCAACTTCGTCTGCTGACTTGGTTTGCAGTGGTCGGAGGAGCACAAACCTGGTGCACMCGTCGACGACCATTAAAACGTAGCTGTTGCCATGCGTGCTGACGCACGGGCCTTGACTGGGGTCGATGCACATGGGTACTCTGCTGTGATCGACTGCAGCGGGTGGAAACCATGCTGAAATACGTTGAATCGCAGACATGGAATGCAGTTTTTACAGTGAGCCCTGCAGGCTTGCCGAGGCGTGGCCCAATACTGTCGCTTGTTTGAGAATGTTTTCCACCCTGACATCAGTACCAAAGTGTCCTTCGGCATGTTTACGCAAGACGATCGTCTTGCGCTCCGCAGGACATGTAACGTGCTCGAGTCACGTAAGCGGGTTCAGTGCGTCCTCGGGTGCGATGGCGATGAGTTGCTGGATGAAGACGGCAGAACGGCTTGTGGTTGGCGTTGGGTAGAGCCGACTCAAGGCGTCTGGCAGAGTGTTCTGAACACCTGGGCAGTGAGTGCACAACGGTGAAGTCGTAGGATACGGTAGTGTCTAAGCATCGCAACAACATCACGTGCAGGTTTGCTTGCTTCAGCATTTACATCAGCGCCTTGTGGTCGGTAATCAAGATAAAGAGTGCGAAAATGACAGCCAGTAATTCGCGCTGGGTAGCAAAATAGTTCCTTCTGCCCTCCCTTCAGCTTGGATGGTTGACATCGCAGCAGCTGGAGCGTGCTCGTGGGCGGGCGCTTGAACAGATCGGCGCCAACAGCGACGTTCGATCCATCGCACGCAAGAAACAACGGCAGCGCCGGGTCGTAGTGATGCAGGATTGGCGCTTCGAAGAGACACCGCTTGAGATGGTTGAAGGCGTACTCGCAGGCGGGTGTTTAGAGCGTCGAGATATATCTCTTGTCCTTGAGTGGCTTGTGCACGGTCTTGAAAATTGGCAGCGGGTGTTTGTCGGTGAACGCCAGCAGTGCATTGACGCCACATGCGTCAAAGCACGTGCGGATGTCCACTTTGCGTCCGTCGGAGAGTTTCTTAAACGAGTAGGTTAATGGACTGTTCCATTCGGATCCGCCTCCGGTGACGGCGATAATACCAGCGGACGGCCATTTCGCAATCTGCTTTGTTACGTGCGACTGCACAAACTCAGGCAAAGGGTACGGTTGACGAAAGCAGACCTTGCCGGGCTGAGTTGGCAATTGCAACTAGCTGCAAGGCGCTGTACAGAACGACCCGAGAAGGACATTCTGACTGGCTTGCTTCAGCGCCGCCATGGCGGAGGCACGGTACTCATCGTATATCGGTGTGGAGCCAAATACGCGTGGCGGGCAATAGTCGGCTTCGCTGGCAACGGGAATCAGCGGCGTGACTTGGTCTTCTGTAGCAAATGGGAGATTGCAGATGGTGATTCCGAGCGAGAGGAACAGGTCGCGGCCGAACAGCATTGGCGTGTGCACGCGCCGATCCCTGACTCGAATCCGCACCAATCGCGTCCTACCGTTGCAGGACAAGCAGACAGCTTTACTGGCCTTCCATTCCGGGCACACGGTGGATTGGTGAGCAAGTTGGATTTCTGTGATTGGTGCAAACTTGATGCCAAGCTCAACTGCAACGCGCTTTGAGAGGATGGTGTGGAAAGCACCGGTATCGAGTTGCGCGAGAATGGTGCGCTCGTTGCAACTCCACTAGCACTTCAATTGAACCTGCTACTTCCGATGCAGCGTCACGTTCAGGATGAACGCTGGGGGAAACGGGTTGGTGGTGGCATTGCGAGCTGTGGAGTACTTGCTCGCGTCACATTGACCCCACACAACGCTTCCAGGTCCGCGTCACCATAGGGCGCCGACTCACCTTGTTCTGAACCGAGCCCGATTTGGTTAATCGTTGTGCCATTCAGGCAAAATGCCCGAAGTTTTTGCACTTGAGGCTTTTGACCTAGCTGACGTCTTTGGTGCCTGGCGGGCGGTCGCGCTTTGGGGCATTTGAGCCCTTGGTGTGAAAGGTACGATGAAAGAGCTGACGAAGCAGAAGACGACGAAGGCGTAGGAGTAGGTAAAAGAGAGAGTGAATTAGAGATCTTTTAGAATGTGACCTGGACGAGGTCTAATACTTAACGTGTTTGTATGTGACAGTTTGTTTACGATGTACGAGGGAATTCAACGAGTGGTTGAACAAGTTCATAGAGGGAACTCAGTCTACCTCAGACACCAAATACCTGTTATACTGCAGGGAATTAACTGTGGTGTGCATTTGCATTCACCTAGATTGCGTTTCCCTTCACAGCCCCACCCAATCTGGAATGCGTGACTGCTAGAAACTCAAACGACATGAATGTTACTTGTATTTTTTCTGCTAGACGAGTTTTCTGTGTACATTAGCAAATTGAACACATGTGTTACTGGATATTTATTTGGTTGGTTGCTAGCTGCATCGCGTGCTCAACATGAAGTCCTGCATTGGCATTGCATTCTACCACGCAGTTGGCGGTGGCCGTGGCAGCGTTGCTTTGTAGCACTGCTCAGCCTCACATTCCCTTCCAGGAGAGACTGTGACCTAAGGTTGAGTGAGGTGCTGCATCGCATTTAACGCATTATTGGCACTATGAACCGTCGACAACGCGTCGTATGCCAGAATCAAGACCATCTATCAGAGAGAAACGCGTACTGTGGTTTGTATGGTGTGAACAATGCGCTGCAACAGCGCGACTTCATTACCCCAGCCATTATGGCTGAGGTACTCCAAGACCTAGCTCTCAAGTGTCCGGGTGAAGACCATGGCGATCCTCGGTATGGCGCTTACATCATGGTAGCCTTTCAAGGCGCGCTAAGCAAACGAGGCTACGACCTTATTCTCCTGAACATAACCGGTACCTTCAAGAAGAAGTCGAAGGATAAATGGTGGGAAGCTATCACTCGGAGTTCAAGGCAGAGTATTCTCATCATTGGCGTCCCTCCAAAGCAAGAAAAAGGCATCTACCACTGCATTTCAAGAGCGAACGTCGGCGACCGCTACGTTTTCATCGATTCCGACTCATATTTCTACGTCAAGAGCGAAGGCGACGCTTTGAATGGCTTCTTTGAAGAGCTAGCTTGGATTTATTCCATTGAGAAGATGCAATAAACAGTAGATATTCGTAATATACCATTTACACCGTGAAGTTTTCTTGTTATCTCGTTTTGAATGGTTAAACCCGTCGTAGACAGTATTTAATATTGAATTTTGGTATATATATTTTTTAATGAAAATGTATATATCTCAAACATATCAAATATATCAATGCCAAAACTTGGTTTTATATTATTTTGGAGGAGTTCTAGCGACTACGCTCTAATTGTTCTGGCGCATATGCATCCTGGATCGAAGAAGCTGGAACTGGTCGACGCTGAGGCTCTTTGTGAAGATGTCTGCAACCATTTCTTTTGTGTTGCAACAGGTGAGTGCAAATTCTGTTCTCTCAACTTTTTCTTGAACGAAATGATACCGAATATCAATGTGCTTTGATCTACCATGGAGCTCAGGGTTGTTTGCTAGTTTGATGCAGCTTTGATTGTCCTCATAGACAATGATCGGATCCTTGCTTTCTAGCTTGATCTCTTTGAGGATCTGCTCGAGGAAAATCGGTTCTTGCATGCAGTGACACAAGGCAATGTATTCTGCTTCTGTTGTTGATAGAACCACCGTGTGGTGTTTCCTTGAGCACCAGGAGATTGGGCTTCCACTTTGGTTTGAGCGCACATGTCTTTGGTTAGCTGATGTCCAAGCGCTGTTGGCGTTGGTGCTGGATGCGCGTCGAGGAAATTGAACTTCTCAAGCACTGTTCTAGCATACTTTGCTTGATGAATGAAGATAGTGCGACGCTTTCTATCTCGCACAATTGACCAGCCCAGTAGGTATTTCACCTCCCCCAAATCAGACATCTTGAAGCGCTGCTTGAGGGCGGATTTGACTTGTTGGACCTGGGCAATGGTCGGTGCAATGATCAGCAAGTAGTCAACATAGACTGCGATGTAGCAAATAGCTCCAAGCATGCATCCAACGAAGACACAGCGATCTTTGATCAGCCTTTTGAAGTTCAGGCTTTCGAGCAATGCACAAAGCGTTTGATACCATACTCGGGGGGCTTGTTTTAGGCCATGTAGGCTCTTGTGCAGTTTGCAACCGAGGTGTTCTTGTCAGGGACGATGAAGCCGTGTGGCTGCTCCATTTAGATTTCCTTATCCAAGAAGCCATTCCGGACGGCCGTCGTGACATTCATCTGGAAGTCTAGCAATGCTGCGATGGTGAGCAGAAGGCGAAGCACTTCCATTCGCATGACCTGTGCGAAAATCTCATTGTAATCGACTCCATACTGTTGCAGAAATCCTTTGATCACAAGACGAGCTTTCGGTCGATGTCGCCATCACCATTGTATTTGATCACCCATACCCATCTATTTTGCAAAACCCTTCGACCTTTTGGTCTAGGAACCAACGACCATGTCTTGTTCTCCATCAAGGATTTGAACTCTGACTTTGCTGCAAGTAGCCAATCGGCTGCATGTGGTGAATCCATTGCCTCTTCGTAGATCTTTGGTTCAGGAATATGCCTCACTGCTAATAGCGAATGGGCTTCACGAGCAAGCTGATCAGCTTGGATTTCATCCAGCTTTTGTGCGGAACCTCTTGGCATCAAGTTATCCCACAGCACTTGCTTTGGATTTGGTTGTTAGGTCTCCTTGGGTGGACGAGATGCATCATCGTCCAACCTAGCTTTCTTCACGGGGTGGCCGGCCGCCGCATCTGCTAGGTTTGCAAAGCTAGCGAAGTTTGGTGTCCTCTTGAAAACACGTAGTGTAATCGGAAGAGGTTGTGTACGATGCAAAGTATCATGTTCCGGTTCAGAGAACGCCGGAGCGGGTTTGTCCTTTTTGAGAAATTGAAGCTCGGGGAAATGATCTTCCTGAAAGGTGACGTCCCGACTGTAAATGATTTGTGCTGTCTTGATGTTTAGCAGGCGATAACCTCGTTTCATCGTGGAAATGCCGACATACATTGCCTTCGTAGTTCTCGCTTCCAGTGGACTTCATTCACATGCACATATGCTGCACAACCAAACACTTTCAGTGGCGCTACGGTGGGTTTGCGATCGTACCACAGCTCGTATGGTGTGCGTCCGTTGATGCTCGTGCTAGGCGTGCGGTTGATCAAGTCACAGGTGTGCATGACACACTCACCCCATAGTTGTTTGGGTAAGTCACCTGACTCGGCCTCTTTTCGAATCGACAATTCTTCAGGCAGCGCCGATTGCTTCACGCGGCGGCGCTTCAGCTGTGGTTCCTTTTGCATGGGGCTTGAAGGGATTTGCGTCGCCCGGACTCACTCTTGAAGTCACTGTCCTCTACGCCGCGCACATGCGTGGAAACGACACGCGGCCGAATCACCGCGATCGATGAGGCATCTCGCTTACCAAAAGACTTGTTGCTGGTTATCTTGCGGACGAGCGCATTTTCGGCGCCCGTGCGATCGCACGTTTGCCCGTTGCCATCTTAATCCCCCAAAAATCGAACGCGTACTTATCATTATGTGTACGGTATGGTGTTCGTACTTTGAGTAGCTGTCACTGTATATCGTAGCTAGTGGAATATACACGGTGATTCTATCGAAAAAATTCGCCCCCGAAATCGTTCCACAAATAAGGTTGTATGAAGCACTTCCCATTACCAGATTGTCTCGGAAAGAGACTGGACGATAGCTCCTGCTGTCGGCAGCGATGGACATTGCGTTGGTAGTACCGCCCTCCGTATAGTGCTTGTGAAGGGTCGACGCATCAACCATGCTCTGGCAGGATGTCAAGTTGCTTCGTTCTCGTGGCTTCTGTCACAAGCTCCATCGGCTTTGCGGACGCACTGATACACGTCCGAGCTCGCACCGGACAAAATGGATCGCGTCCATCTGTCTTGGAAGTGGCTGATTCGCCGGAACAATGCAGAGCTCACTAGCACCACTTGAATGACGGCGAGCGTCTCCCTTCGATTGACCCACCAGCAAAGCACCTGACGACGTCTCCAGCGTCAGTGGGGATTGGTCGTTAGTGTTGCCTTGAAGTGTTGCGCTGCACGTAGAGCCGGCAGTTGAAGCTGCGATCATGAGCTCGGCTTCGTCCTCGTTGCCGTTTACTGGTGGCAACGACAGGTCGTCCCGATTACTGGGATACCGGCCGAAAAAACGACCGTACTCCAACCTCGGCGGCGAGAAACTTTGCATCATGCGCGAGCACAAAACGAAAACAAATCTTATCGATCGCTTTGGGCCACGTCCGTTTGAATTGTTTGATGAAGCGGAAGCAGCGTTCGCCACCTTCTGTGCAAAGCGGAACATGATGTATCGCGTGCGAACGTCGCAATCACAGTTGTCATACAATACGTACATTCGACGGTCAATTCTGTCGACTTTTGGCACACGCAATCAACTCTAATCTTTTCGATCAACTCTACTCGCTTGCTTAGGTTAGAAAACCGAGCCGAGGAAATGAACGTTGAAACCCAGCTGCTTCCCGAGCGATTTGCATTATCGTACCGCGCGTTTCGTTGCGTGCATGGCGTTACGCAAATGGCCAAGGGAAAAAGCATTTGGCGGCAAGAGTCGACACGTTTCTTTTTTGGCTGTGCTGCTCGGTTGCAACTTGAAGCAATGTGCACGATTGGGGATAATGGACAACGCGTGTGGAAGGTAATGCCACGAAATGAGGTACGACAGTGTTTGTGTTGTTGCGCCCAGGAAGCTATTGTTTCTGAACATCTCGTTTTCACCAGGTTAATGTTCTCAACCACGAGCTATCCGATCAGCCGTTCACAAGATACCTGAATGCATCTCTAATTGACGACGACGGCTTGTTCGGACAAGGCAAGAGTATGGTCGCTGTCAATACCGACGCCCACAGCGTTGCTGAGTGGGTAACATCGAAGATCGGAAGACCCTACACGGTCCAGATACTACAGAATTTGATCCGTGATCGGTGGGAGCGACACTGAGGCGCGGATGAAGAAGCAATTGACCCAGTTTGTGACGCTGCCAGGTTATTGTTGTTAGATTATTCGCGACCTGTCTGCGGAATCGTGCTTCAATCGCCATTGCAACTAGCAGCCATGCGTCGGTGGGGTGACAGTCGCATCCTCGACTGGACGCACAATACAACCAACATTGGGTATTATCTAGGTGAGTGAATCGCGATACTCCGCATCAACGCTATCCACAGCAGCAACTCACCATCGACTTCATTCGCGGTACTGTAGGTTGTTTCATAGTTACCTGTCCAACAGGCCACGGCATGTCGGTTCTCTATGTGTAGAGGAGACAGATGACATGATGACGATGGCCATCAGCTACATGAAGGAACGCAACGCATAAGGACATCAAATCAATTGTGATCGACAAAGATTTTGTGGAATGGCGTGTGCTTGAGAACCAGTTTCAAGATGCCAAACGTCTTGCTGTGCCAGTTCCACGTTATCAAGTACTTGAAGCACGTCTTGAGTTCCCGGGCGCAGGCGATCGACATGGAGACACAAGTTGCATTTCTCAAGGAACCGAAAATGTGTGTCTATTCTCCTATGTGACAGATCGCTACTCCAATTACCCAGCACTGCTAAAGTACCTGAAGAAGAACGGGAGGAGCGGCATTGACACGTGGGCAAACGGTATGCGTGGCGAGGTATTCAGCGCTTCGAATGCAAACGTCAAATCGAATGGAGTCGTACTGGTGCCAGTTGAAGCGCACGCTTGGGAAGAAGATCGCGATTGATATGTGCATTCAAGTTGTGTTTCTTCACTCTACGGGTGTCTTAAGACGAGAGCGGCATCACGTTCTGCGGTTCAAGTGGCGATCGGTTGGGTTAGAGGACACTCCACCCTTCATGCGCCCCTTTCTCGCGAAGGTGCATCGGTTTTGGTGGCCAAGATTGCTGCGCCAGTATTTTTCGTGCGTATCAAGTGATGAAGAATATGTTCTGGCTGAGAAGTGCAACGGCAAGTTTATGATCAGGTCAAGCCCAGTGAGCAGTGTCCAATACCAGGTCGAGACAACTGGCCGGACTTGGGATTGGTTGTTCTACTCTACAACGCATCTTCCATGCAGACATCCCATGTTTGTGGCCGCCCACTCGACCCGTTCCAAGCAACCAGCCATCAACTTCATGTAGCAAACGATCAACTCCAAACGACACATGATCATATCCGTCGACTTCCACTCAACAAGCTATCCTGTCGACGGCCTAGCGAAACGCTGGAACATAGACGATTGTGGATGAAAGTGCGTTTCAGCACAATGTTGTCGTCCCATCGGGCATCGGCGTCAAGATGAAAACGGCGCTTGTCGACGCCAAGAAGCGCAATGTTTTTGACGGCGAAGCTCGTGATAACAGCGACAAACCGAAGCAGCTAGTGACAAGATGGACCGGCTATCAAGGGGCGGCATTCAACGAGTGCGTATATGCCGTAAATGAAGTTGATGCGGTGGATGCAGTGGACGTAGCGGACACAGTGGACGCAGTGGACACAATGGGCACAATGGATTAACAGTGCTTGTATGCTCTGCAGGACCGCGATATGGAAGAACGACGAGTTCTATCGCATTCTTAAGGTATTCACCAAGTACAAAGCCAATTTTCGTCCCGATTTAAAGCTAAGTCAAAAGTTCCGCACAGCCAGTGTGAAATCACGTTCGATCAAGTTGTTGGCTTCGTTGCGAGAACGTCGTGGACGAACGACGCCACAATCAACTTTGCGCTGAAGACAATGGCAAGAGACCGAGAAACTAATTACGTCCTGGCCTCGGTGTTCTTCGACAACAAGATTGCTCCAATTCCGTGTGCCAAGTTGGAGACAATGGCGCACGTGTTGTTCCCGCTAAACACTGGGCTCCATTGGGTGTTGATGATTGTGTCACATGTTTGGAAGATAGAAGTCGCCAAAACTGGAACAAAAAAGACACGCTGCACCCGCCGCACCGCGTTTGTGTACGACCCTTTGGTGGATCAACGTAACCAAAAACGCCTGGGAAAGAAACGCGACGAGCGTGTTTACCCGTATCTCAAGACCTGGTACCAGCGCGACAAGGCCGAAGAAGCCACGGCCAACACCGCAAAGGACAAGGATAGAGTCGAAGCCAAGATGTCGGAAGACGAAGATAAAGATGAGCTGCCAGAAATTAGTGTTGTCTACATCGACACTCCAGAGCAACGCGACGGCCACAGCGGTGGCCCATATATTGTCGGACAAGTATATTGTTTCATCTCGGACGACTACGCCTTCCAGGGTCAAGACAGTGCTGTAGACCCCCACAAGTGAAGATTATGCGTTTGCGGATCTCGTGGATGCTGCTTTGCTGCCGTGTGAAGGTGCCGGAAGAAAGCGCGGATCTTACTACCACTCAAAGGAAAGTTTTCGACTGATACGTTAGTGAAGAAGTTCCACTGAAGAAGCGAGTGATCAAGAAAAACGGTGAGGCTAATTCGTGAATTTTGATGTCCAGTGTTTTCATTACTGGTAAAGTCTATGAGTTGTGATAAACGTGCACGTAGGCGTGTGGATAAAAGTAAGAAGTCGTGGATAATGGTGATCAAGCGTGGATACAGTCATACGAATGCGGGAAAGTCATCGTGAACGTTCACGATTCCCACATTAAACCTATGCACTTGAAAATCATGCGGCGGCGCTGTTGATCACTGTTCGGTCGAAGACGGCGACATGGACTTGATCAGATTCGCACATTAAACCTACGTTCTTGAAAATCACGTAACGGTGCTGTTCATTCATCACTGTTGGGTCGAAGCTGGCGACATTGACTTGATAAGATCGTGAGGAGGAAAAAGTGCGTGCGGGGGTAGTGCACTTCCGAGTGTTCTTCCATGTATTGCGACGCCACTTCAATGGCGTCGCCCAAGTCGTGKKCGATGKCCTCTTGCAAGCCAGCTTGGATGTCACAAATGTCTTCTACAGCTTTGGCGAGCAGCTGAACACGGTGCTTGAGGTCCTCGAGCTCGTGGATGCGTGACCACAACAACTGGCTCTTGTGCTCGTAAAGTTGTGCCGATTGCCGCGCGCTGATTACACGTTTAGAGCTCTGCTCTGCGCGCTCAGCTCCGTCATGATCACTGGCATTCGTTGCCATGGCACTTGGCGCGAAATGGAAGCTGCACTGCTGCGACGTAACGTTGGAGTGACACAAGCTCCTTAAGTTGCCCCTGTTGCGACGACATTCTAGTTGCGCAACATTAGATGCAGCAACATCACGCTTGATTCAAGCAACAATTCAGGGAAGATTACTTCGCGTTGCCCTTTTATGCTTTACATTACATGTTCCACGCAGCTGCGTGATGTATAATACATGCATTATCCCACCACGCGCCTTAACGTGGAAAATCGTCGATAAGAAAAAACCTTGAATTCTTATCGACGATTTTCCATGATAAGCTCGACCAATCATATTCGTTCATATCAAGGCTCCGATTTACTTTCCCAGCAAATTACTGCCAGCGCACCGAAGATTTACGCCTCCGAACTCACGCATATTATAAAATTTTGCACTCAGTAAAC
>NSDO01000210.1:105973-116165 GCA_002286825.1 Lagenidium giganteum | reverse complement strand
CGCCAACAATACGCTCAACGACATACTCTTCGGTCATGTTTGCTTCGTGGCTTGTTGCTTCCTTCCTGCGGGGTAACGGAATTGAAATTGACTGGCCGTGTTCCCACAACAATGGCGCCAAGTGCATTGCAAGCACTCCCGTTATTTCTTGACAACTGCTCCAGCCACGAATTAGTGATCACCGACCAAGCAATTCGTGATTAGACTTAGCCAATCAGAGGGCTGATCTTACTTATCATTGAGAATCGTGGTTAGGCTTCAAGCCATCACATACGAATTTGATTGGCTGACCCGCAGTAAGGTTAATTCCGAGGCTTCCATAGTAGCAATAGAAAATGCTTATCGTGGAGAATCGGCGATGCTCGGCGCTGGGTGAGTTATACCAACGTAGAACTGATCAGTAGTAAGTTTCGGTATATTTTACCGGTAGAACGAAAATATGGGTCGAAACTTACCCAAATGGATAAAGGCGATCAGAGTGCATCAGCTTTGGACAAATGTCGTAAAAGTTGATCAATCAAGCCCCAAATAAAATTGAATGAAGGCCCGCCCTGGTGATGGCGCAGCTCCCGCATTCCACGTTTGTATTTACTTATGAATCGATGGGGAGATTGGTCATGGCCGTATCTCGCTGAAGATACCGCGGAGCCCGAGCATTGGCGTCGATTTCTGGCGGCCCTACAGGCTGGCGACGCACAGAATGCTAAATCTGAGTTGTGATTCAATGACGAAGGTGGTTGCTAAACTTGTTTTGTACTGTACAATGTGAACCTAGCAAGCTTCATTGCTTCTAGACCTCTCTGCCGATGTCTTCGTGTGCAATGGTCATCGTTGCTGAAAGTCAGATGACGCAGTGATGGTCAAATCCGGGTACAACACTGGAAATCCCAGTGTTCCAGTCTGGAATACAGCTGGGCTCTGTCAATTCTGCGCGGCCAAAAAATAGAAGTTTTTCAAAGTTCTCAACGGGCGTTGAGCCCATGCCGTGCGCTCATCACTGACGCGCTTGCTTGATTGATCCGGCCAAGAATCAATCCCGTCGTGTCTCAATATTTGAGCTTGCCACCGTGGGAACTAGTGCACTGTATCCAGGAGATCCAAACGTGAAAGTTTTATGCTATCCAGCGAGGATGCGTGAAAGGATCTTTTCATCCACAACACCGGTGCGGTTGGTGGCTTAGCTGGCCGAAAGGGCGGCCACATGGGTGAATGAATGGGTAGGCCGTTGTTGGTGTGCGAGCGCGATCGTTGTGCGATCACATTAGCGATCTGCACACCTTCTTGCGAGGAGATGCTGACTTTAATGGCGCTGTTCGGATGCATTGTGGTGTCATGGATGACGTTGTGTGCTGGTAAGGCTGACAACAAGACATGCGCGCCGTCGCTGGCCATGAAGATTGCCTCGTGCAGCAGCGAGTGTTTGAAGTGCTTCCAGTTCCAGACCACGCCTTGTGTGAACCAATGCATCAACGAGCCCGACGACACGCCCACTACCTCGTATGTCATCATTCGCCATGGCAAATACAAAAGTAGCCAAGAGAAGCAATACGAAACCAATCCAAGATGGCGCGAAGACCGCAACAGCACTGACAATAGTGCCGTTGTTCGTCCAACAAATGACGACGTCAATGTTGTCGACACGCTCAAGCTCCCGCCAACCGTTGCTAACTTGTACGTACGTGCAACGAATCGCATGCAGGTATTCCACGTGGATTTATGATGGATCGTCATGTCTGCAGTCATCTCATAGGTGGCGGTGTCAATGCGCCGAAAGGATTCGTTGTCAATGTCACGCTGGCATCCAATCTCATCGCCAGCACCAAAGTGACGTACGTCGTGCTGAAGCATCTGAATATCGGAGAGACGAAGTTTGACGTATCGACGATGCTGCCGCCGACTTTGGAAAAGTTGGAGTTATGGAACCTCTTGCTGAAGCAACTGCCTGACAACCTGTCAGCATTCAAGAACTTGACGAATCTGTGAGTTCCCATGTTGCCAATGCTGCAAACGCAAATCTCATTAGCTTGGCACGACAGTGCTTTCGAAAGCAACTACCTCACATCCATTCCGGATTCGTTCAAATTGCCCAATTTGAAGCATCTGTACGGCCTGATGGAAAATCTTTCGCGGTCGACGCCCAACTAACGTACTCTGCACTATCCACAGCGATCTTGCGGAAAACGAGCTGACTTCGTTTAACGCATCGTTTCCCATGATGGAGGAATTGTACGTGCGCTGGCTTCCAACGTTATGTGGCTGCGACTGACGAATTTCGTGATTTAGGTACCTAAGGCAGAACAATCTGACATCGATCCCGGCTACAATATTCGAGATGTCCAATCTATAAGAATTGTACGCCACCATCACGTCGTTTGCTGTCCACTTCTACTAACTCTACCTTCCACAGAGATTTGACGGACAACAACTTGAAGAACATTACTCTGACACGCAAGCAATTTGATTTCCTTTCCAGACGAGACCTTAAGGTTATGATGGACAGCAAGGTTGGGTATCTTGACTGCGACGACTCACAGATCAAGCGATTTGAGACCAATCAGGGCGGAGTCGTATCCTTTTGTGTCGAGGATGATGAAGTGGACGAGACCACACCATCGTCGCTCTCTTCAGCCGGCGCCATCGTCGGAAGTGTCACAGGTGGAATCGTTATCTTAGGGCTGCTTGCAGGCTGCTGCTGGTATCGTGCAAAGAGAAAGCAGCAGCACAGCAAAAACTCTGACCAAGACGGCAATGACACTACATGGGAAAACATTTCGCCGACGACCGAGACAAACCCGGCCGGGAAACTCAATGACGAAGTGATCTGGTTCGCTGACGACAGGAAAATCCAGGCGATGCGCATTGATGCGTCCGATCTTAGCGACATCAAGCGCATTGGCAACGGTGGTTTTGGCGAAGTCTGGTTGGTGTCCTATCAAGGCACACGACTGGTATCCAAGCGTCTCTTGTCAAGGTTGTCGGACGATACGCACGTCGCTAAATTTGTAGACGAGATCAAGCTCAATGCGTCACTTGCTCACGCACACATTGTGCGTTTCGAGGGCGTGTCGTGGACTAGACGTATCGACCTTCAAGCTTTGTTCGAGTACATGCCAGGAGGTGATCTGCGTGGATGGCTGGCCAACTCGGAAACAAGTCATGATTGGAATGCGCAAAAGCTACAAATTGCCATGGACATCGTCGACGCGTTGGTGTACGTGCACTCGTTCAATCCCCCACTCGTGCATCGTGACCTAAAGTCACGCAACATTTTGCTGAGTGACAGCATACGTGCCAAGCTGTGTGATTTCGGTATCGCGCGTTTCCAGTCGTATGCTGAGACGATGACTGTGGGGATGGGGACGGGCTTGTGGTTGGCGCCAGAGATCATCTCATGTCGCAGTGACTACGACCAATTTGCGGACATTTTCTCGTTCGGCGTCGTGCTGAGTGAACTGGACACGCACGCCATGCCATACGCAGGTGCTGTTGGTGCGAGTGGGCAAGAACTACACGAGCCCGGAATCATGCATCAAGTGGCGATGGGCATGTTGAAGCCGACATTTTTGCCATCTTGTCCAGTGGTCATTCGCAAGCTGGCGACTGCGTGTCTGGCTACGGATCCACAGCAGCGACCAAGCGCCGTGTCGCTCGCACATACCCTTGGGGCATTGTGGCGCGAAGCTGGATTCCAACAAAGCAAGAGACATGCCGCGGACAAGAAATACGGCGTAGGTTGCCTTGACTGAAGCATCGTGAATGAACGCACCTGTCCCTTCCATACTATATATCGCGAAAGCAATCTCAAAGAAAAGCATCGCGGTTTAGATCTGAAACTTTTGATAATTTGGTTACGCGACGACCACGATGCATTCGCAAGGCGGTTGAGATATTTTACGAACATGACGTGCGACGAGTAGCTGTGAATATTCACATCAAAGATAACAACACGCGACACACGCCTTTGATTCATCTAGGATTCGCTGTAATACCGTCTTTATCGGGAAAGATGAAATATCGGGATTCATGCAACAACTCGATTTTGACCAAGTCGCATTATGATGGTCAAAAATCCATCAGCACGACGCAATTGGGGCCAGTGACGTTGGAGATAGTTCACCACATGGGGCGAAGCGCACCACCACACATTACGCCGAGCCGTGCGCCGGGGGCTTCTCGTCAAGATGCGCTTAAAATCTTCCCCATTGAGTGTGCTTCCCTCCGGTCTCATCCTCATCAATGTTCCGTTCTTGGCCACGTCGAGTCGCCCATGCGTACTGAGATTCGCCTGGGCAATGGCGGTCCATTCGTCCCAGTTTGCGGTGAGATCTACACAATCAGCAGCGAAGCAGAGGAAGGAGATGCCCACAGTAATGATAAGTTACCGGACGCGATGGCGTTGGAAAATGACACTGCTGAGCACGTCGACGACTCATCAGATCAGGAAGAAGTAGACTACGACTTCCTTGGGGGAAACGATCAGCCCCCACTAGGTACGCGCATTGATCCCACCGTCATATTCTGGTCACAGTTACACGCAATGCGCAACATCAAGTGTGAAAATCACCTTTCGATGCAGCTACTATCGGAAGAAGCCAGGTTGTAAGGGCTGAGTGGCGTTTCATGCCGATACTCGTCGTCTTCGTCACGCACTACCACAGATACGTGTAACTAGTAGTGACCAAGGCATCAATCTGGCAGAAGTCACCGATGTAGCTTCCGCTAATGCGGTCGATCCACAAGTCATAGTTGATGTGACAGCCACACTAGCAGCCATTTGGGAAAACGTTCATCGAAGGAGCTGAAAACCGGGTGCAAGGATTGAAACGACAGCAAGTCATCCGACGCGTTCAGCATCTCACTTTGGAGGCCGAATTTATGGTCATCTAGAGCTTCCGCCGCTGTCACTGGTTTCAAATTCAAGTCTTCAATTTTTCAATTTCATTTTTCAAATTTCGACAAGAAGCGACCTTGCGTTGAGCGCGTCATCAGCTGGGCACACCCCGAACTACTCCGCTTTCTGAAGTACAAGCAAACGACTGGTTTTCTTGATGGAACGTTTCGCTGCGTGCCGCGAGGGTTCTATCAAGTCCTTGTTTTCATGGTTTATCACCACGAAAGTGACTGCTACGTTCCCGTCTTCCATATCCTTTGCACGTCAAAGATCGAAGTCATGTACTGGAACGCCATTCAGTTTTTCGATCAAACGATCTACCAAAAACTCGATCCTGCGGAAGTGGTGTGTGACTTAGAAGCTGGTCTTATCAACGCCGCCAAGGTTCAGTGCCCCCAATCGCGCGTTGTTCTATGTCACTTCAAGCAGGCAGCCAGGCGCAGCATGAAGGAGCTACGTGTTCATGAGGCGGAGGTAAACATTGCTATGTCCCGAGGTGTCTTATACATGCTAACAGTTATTGACCCTGGTACCATTTTGACACCAGGTATTAGATGGGTCCATCACCTAATTCAACGACGACGCGACGCAGAATGCATCCTTCATTCAACTGACAAATGGCACCAGTTTTGGCGGAACTTTCGTCGGACGTGGCTAACCAAGTATCCACCCGCGCTGTGGAATGTGCATACTATTCATCACGATCTAATCATGCGAACCAACAAACAACCCACTCGAGCGATTCAACCTCAGCATCCCTAGGTTCGTTGGCACCATTGAAAGAATGTCACGCAAGTACGTGCAATTACTCGCAGACATTAGTGCGGGGAGGGCATCCGCGCCTGCCCGAGAGGGTTTTGAAGTTCCAAGAGCGATCGGCATTCGCGAGTTGGAGGATGCGGAAGCAAGCTCCTCTTGCGACGACACGGCACACGATTGCGACAGTGGTGATGAAGAAGAAGAACGATGAAGACATCAGCATTCGGCTCAACATGTCTGAATATATATTTGCGTTTTTGATAACGGCAATTGCTAGACGTGAGACGCAAAACTTCCAACAATCCTAGTTGATTTGATTTCGTGGCTTCTCGCGCGTACTCCATCACAAGTCGCTGAATGTTGACTTCGAAGGGCTAGTGGCCTGGCGTAAGGCGTTGTTGAGGCGCTACGGCGCGCGCAGGTTGTCCCAATGGTCGACGACCAGATGGCCCTCGACGCAGAGGATTCAAACGCTGCCGTACGCGACGTCGGATAGAATCGGGGCAAGCGTGGATCCACGTTGTCGCTTGGTTGTATGCCCACATTTGTACGCACGAGATCCATTTCGTTGGAGCTTGGTGGTAGATCGGGATGACGAAACGTTGTGATGCTAGTGGCCTCGCGCTATTTGGGAAACGATTGTGCGGGTAAACAGCAGTCGTCACCCACCAGTGCTTGTCCAAGTGCTAATGGTGGATAACGGAGCGCGCTGTCACGACTTCAGTCGCTCGGCCAAGCCATTTTGTTGTGGGGAGTAAGGAACGGTGGCCTGGTGGACAAAACCATTGCGCGCGCAGAATATCTGAAATCGCTTGTTCTCATATTCGGTGCAATTCTCGCTGCGGATACACTTGATTCTCACTCCAGATTGACGTTCCACAAGTCTCTTGAACTCAAGGAAGCGATCGCCACTTCTGCCTTCGACTTGAGCAGGTAACAGAGCAGGAATTGCGAAAAAGCATCCACAAAAATGAGCAGATGTCGTGCACCGCCCTTGGACTTCGGAGTCATCGGGCCCATTACATCAATGTGTACCACATCCAACATTCCTTTTGTCTTCACCTCGCAGGCTTGGTTCTTAGGGAATTTTGTGACACACATCTTGCCACATGCGCATCCTTCGCTGGGAGTTGTGTTGCATTCTGATGCCAGGATTGGAAGTCCTGTGACAACGCGTGATACTGCAGGGAGCGTCGATGGAGCAACGTGATTGAGACGAGCATGCCATAAAGCCGATGGACAAATGCGGCGACTTCATCCGTGGATTTCATACCAACGTCCAGAGTATACAGCTTCCCACGCTTCGGTACTTGGGCAACGGGAATCCCGTTCAAACTGATCACACAAGCGGTTGCCCTTCGTGTGGCCACTGTTGTCTTGTCGATTGCGTTGTTTCTCAGGTACATTTTCGTCACCATTTTCGAGACTTACCACGGTGCTTGCGTCCACGGCCATCAGATGTGTTTGCCTTGGACGCGCCTTCTTTCTGTTCTCGCTTGGTGAGGGTCTTAAACTCACGCCGTAGTAGCTCTTTGGGTTCCATTAGCGTCACTGACTTCTGCGTCTGAATGATCTTGATCATGCCATCATAGTCGCTGGAGAGACTTCCGAGGAGAATGACCAGTTTTTCATTGTCGCCGAGAAGGTCGCCAACAGCAGCGAGGCGCAGGCATAGGTCGACTACCTTCATTAGATGCGCCATTAGATTATCGCCTCGTGCCATCCCAAACGCCTGTTGTTCCTTCCGAAGCTGGACGCGACTATGCAGGCTTTGTTGAACAAAGAACAACCGCAGCGTTTCCTAAGCTTCAATGCCGTTTTGGCTTCGTGGATCATAGAGTAGTAAGCTGGACACAGGAGCTTCGCCAACACCGCCAGACGTTCATATCTGCGACCTTCCCTTCGCTGTTTATCGCTGCTCTGGCTTGGGCATATTGTGATCACGCAAACCCTTTCGTGCGAGTTTCATCCTTGCGTGAAATTCCCCAAAAAAATAGTTGTCATCCGAGAGAATGTCGTTCGTGCCGAGCGTGCTTGGGCTCATAACCTGAAAGAAGTAGGGGCTCTGTGTGGTGCAATGAAGAATGGAAAGAGCGATTGACTGCCTTTGCCCTTACTACAGTTACACTTAGTTCTCGGTAGTTCTGGAAACATGCATAGTCACGGCTGGGAACGATGTTATACCATGAACAGATCAGAACCGAGTTTCAACTCAAATAACATCACGCTGAAGCAGCCAAACGGCACGGCCAAAATGCCGACGCAGGACTGCCGTGCGGTCAGGATGGTCAGATGCACTCAATAGAGAGGTTTTGCAAATGAATCCCACCTTGTTTCCAGTTCATTTTGGGTGTGAGTAACGGCTCCAACTCAAACAGGACGAAGCTTTCGCAAACGAAGATGCCCGTGCGGAGAGCTGTGTTAAAGATAAGAGAGATATCTCGCCTTCTTGTGGCCATCAATGTGCATGCTGGAGACGACGAATACGAATTCTTGCAGTGCATGCAGATGGCATCGCGCAGCGGGCTGCTGATGCTCCCGCCTCATCCTAGAGTGATTGCGCCGTCCGCTCGAACTCTCTGGCATTTGAGCGATGACGACGCTCGCCGTATGATGCGGTTTAGCGTGTCGGAGCTAAAGCAGCTTGTTTGTGTTGACTTTTCCGAGGCAAGTGGTGACGGACTCCAGAGACTCGTTGACAGTCGTTGAAGCTCTTGCTGTGTTGTGTCGGCGGCTTGCGGAGCAATCGCGTTGGGCAACGCTGGAAAGCGAATTCGGCAGAAGTGCGGGATCACTCGCGCGAATGTTCTACTGCGTTGTCGATATAATCTACAGCTCTCACAAGCAAAGAATTTATTTCAATATCGCCCTCGTCAAGACAAAACTTCAGTACTATTTCGCTGGCGTCAGTGTGAAAGGCTCACCGCTCAAATTTGCGTGATGCTGTCGTGCTTGTTCCTGCTGCAGCTCTCGGTGCGCCGCAAGCTCTGCCTCACGTAGCTTGCGGCTAGGGTCGCACTCTAGACGTCGAAACTCCACATCTTGGCGATAGCGCTGGGCATCTGATTGCGTTTCATTAGATCAAGCTTGCGTCGTTTAACCCACCAAGCGCCTTAACGTGGAAAATCGTCGATAAGAAAAAACCTTGAATTCTTATCGACGATTTTCCATGATAAGCTCGACCAATCATATTCGTTCATATCAAGGCTCNGCGCCTTAACGTGGAAAATCGTCGATAAGAAAAAACCTTGAATTCTTATCGACGATTTTCCATGATAAGCTCGACCAATCATATTCGTTCATATCAAGGCTCCGATTTACTTTCCCAGCAAATTACTGCCAGCGCACCGAAGATTTACGCCTCCGAACTCACGCATATTATAAAATTTTGCACTCAGTAAACTCCCTCCAATATTCATGGGAATTAACGATTCTGGATCTGTGACGTGAGCGATCCAAATGACGTGTGCGGCCAACAAGAAGAGCACAGGAGATGGGAATGTTTTACGTGAAAATGAAGGTGAATTATGTCAGCGGTGGCGGTCATACAAGATAAACTGCCATGGCGACGTGGTAAATGTTACAGATAGGACGAGAGGGGCTGGTCGTGGATGAAAGAGCAAGCAGMATTCTCGCTGGCAGCTTGAGCGATGGCGATGGCAGAATGGTTGCTGAAGAATCACGATGCGCAAGCCGCGTAATCGACAACAGACGCGTTCAACGGCTAGTTGGCGTTGTGGACTAAACAGCGTGTTGTGGCAGAAAAGCACACTCGTATCGTGCAAGTCTGGGTGACGGCTAAHGTCAACGTCCGATACGTCAGCTTGGATCAGCTGGGCTTGGTAAAGCCGTACGTGGTTGTCTCGAAAGCGCTTGATTGATGACAGTCCGTGCTGAACAAGATCTGCGCGCTTCTCGATGCCGASGGAAGCCCTGGCAACCGTCKCGAGGGCAACCTGTGCAACCACGTTTCCAATGCCAGCCCCAATGTCAACAAACACGTCCGTATCCATAAAACCGATTACTTCAATCAATTTCGTCGTGCTGCTTGCCGTCAACTCCCCTGCGTTCTTGTCGGTCTTTCCGCTTGGTTGCCGAATATCCGCCTTCGTCACGGCCTTGAACATTTYCCACACAGTCGCGTGAGATGAACCAGCGATGTAGCTCGGTGCATGGACTTCCGGATTTCGTACGCTCGCGATCGCCTTCTTTCTTTTACGCAGCCTTTTGTTCTCCAGCGCCGACAAGGGTGGCGGCTCGTACAAATCCGCGATGACGTTGGCAATCGATTTCATTGTCGTGGCAACATCGTCATCGTCACTCTCCGGTTCTTGGAACAGCTCAATCAGCTCATCGCCCTGCTCTGCTGTTGAAGGGGCCTCGGCGGGACGTGTTGACCCGACTAATGGCTGTGGACAAACACCAGAGTGAACTTGAGACGACACTGACTGTTGCTGACTTGTGGCTGACGTGCTATCTGTTGAAGCCGTGAACGTTGATGTCACCAACGTCACGCGCGTTGCGTCTGAAGAGTGCCGCTTC